>JNEY01000814.1:57502-69068 GCA_020875895.1 Aphelenchus avenae
AAGGCAAAGTTAGACGCAGTTAACTGATTCACATGCCGAAATGCGACAAAAAGTGTTGTTTACATCGCCCAATAAAATTTTTTCGTATTGAGACGAAAACCGCCAAATTTAGGCTCATTATGATCAGGACAAAATGCGCTACAAACGTACGGATGGATTTCTCGATAAATTCAACTTTGCGGGAGATACAAGTTAAAATGTGCAAAAATTAGCGTTTTTCGCGTAAAAGTGATGTTATTTCGGCCCAATAAAAAATTTACAGTTTTACTCCAAACAGGACAAATTGCACACCATTCTATAGAGAAATGCAGTGCCCATAATCGTACGGATGCGTTTTCCGATAACTTTGTTCGTCTTAGAGAAAATCCTGAAAAACCGACGAAAAATCGACAATTTTCGGCGCGTACAGTGAGTTACAGTAATTTTCCACTGAGCGACTTACTGTAATGCGCGCGCACCCCTTACAATAAATTTGCCAATATCAGTTTAGGAATACTACAGTAGTGGTCCGGCCGTGCGTGCCGTAGCCGTACCGTAGTGCACCCAGAAATTCGCCTGTACGCCCAAATTTCTGGGCTTTTTTCGACAATAATCAAGGGAAATGTGTCCCTATGGGCAATAGCTACCATAGAGCTAGAATTTCCAGTCGATAATGGGTAGATTTCGATTCAACAAAACGACAATTTCTGCCGTTTTTGGAGTCAGCCGGCAACTGGGGTCGCTCACCAAAGGGTCCCCCCTTACCTTATTTTACGGGTTTCATTACGGCCCGTAACGGGGGGTCCTCCCGTACCGTAGCCGTACCCGTACTGGACCCACCCGTGCCGTAGCCGTACCCGTATTTTACGGCTACGGCCCGTAATACGGTACGGGTTCCGATCTCTCTAGTGCCAGATAATAAGAGATTCGATTGCACCATGCTGCGTTTCAACGAAGTCCTAAGGCTGCATTTCGACGACGTACTTTGGCGACTATGTACTTGTCAATTTCCATTCTGAGAGCTGTCTGTTCGTACTTTTCCGGGTGTTCACCCGTAACGAATGCAGCATGTATAAAAAACATTTATTGGACCAAACACTGACCCGACCACGCCGGTCCCGCCTGTTGCTTTGACGCCATGGTCCGGACCGGCCCGCTCTCCACGCGGATCGCTAGGATGTACCGAAAATGACCTGTACGGCTTCAAGAACACTGCTTCCGGCAGAAAGCTCAAGCTACAAGCGACCACTGGGCATGCCCTGGAAATGATAAAAAGTAGATCAAGCTGACCGCGAAGATCGCTTCGTGGTTATCCCTACTACTGATTACAATTATCGGATTACACTCCAACTAAGATGGTCGCTTCATTCAATAAGTTTACCCAGGGAAACGTTAGGCTTGGCGAAGTGGGCAAGAACACATTAATCGTCAACCGCCTTACCAAGCAAAAGAAAAAAACGCCGGCAAAAAGGATCGACGAGCCGCGTCAACAAAATAATGGATGTATATCAGGCGTTTTTGAACCACACTTTAACCGCCCAGAAAGGCTTGAGCATTTTCTTTTCCAGTTTAATATTCCCTCTACCGCCTACAACTATGCTCTACCTGCCGGTCCCCGCCAATATGAGACCAGCACAACTGCCTGATTTCCGCTGCCAACGCTTCGCCGGCCGTTTGGAACTTCTGTTTTTTTTCGACGTAATCACCAGTTCCCGCACTTTATGATCTAGTTAATTCTCCAGTGTCATGTGACATGCCGCTTATCATGGAGCGCAGACATTCCTACTTGAAGCGTGCTTGCCACTGTCCGCACGAATCGCGATCACAAATTCAGTGATCCTGCCAAGTCCTGCCCTTTCACCCTTCTAAGAAAAAAGGTTTAATAACCTTCGTTCTCCACCTTACGCGTTTCACGCCCGGTAATCACTTTATTTTCAACGTTATTTATTTTGATCATTGAAGTATGTATCAGTGTAGCGGATTCGTGTGAGTGAGAGGAAGTAGTTGTGTGCGTGCTTGAAGCGAGGTAGAATCACGGCTACGGCTCGCAGTCGTCAGCAGGGACGTACCTCCCGAGCAAATACCCAAAATGGCATAGGAGCATGAAGTGCAGGAATGGCGAAAGTAAGGACATGGAGAAAACGGTCAGTACAATGGGGAAGTCATTTAGCAGGAACAGAATGATTATCAGTAGAGGATTGAGGATAATCATCGCAGCGAGGGTGAAGAATGTCGAAATGTGGAATTGGCGCAGCACTTGCGAAAGACGCGTGCGCTCGTCGAGGTCCACGCATCTGCGAAGACGTCTGCACAGTACCGCTTGGTCATCCAGCCAGATGGAAATGAAGAAGGGGAGGCCGAAATTCGGTATAGTTCCAAAAGTGAAAATGGAGAACATGGCCAAACATGCTTCGACTGTAGGCGGCATCTGGCGTTTCTCAACGACAAGTCCAGAGAAATATGCGTTGAGCCCTAGAAAAAGCACTGATTGTCATGCATCAAAGATTTGCGACTCTGGAGTCATTTTGACACCACAGAGGCTCCGTCGGAGCCAGTGGACTGTTGGGCTGGGCGCTTCTACTAAAAATTCCAGTTTGTCGTTCCATTTGTCAGACACAATTTTAAAAATTAGTGTACTCGAGTCGACTTCCACTCCAAAGGTTCTGGTCAATTTCGGGTCTTCCTTGTAGCCGGGGAGTAAAAAATCTCGGGTAATTGGTAAATGTCGCTTTGATACTATAGAAAGACGCTACGTTTAAGCGGTCTGTTATTTATCCAGTTCGTAAAAGGGCAAACAGAATCGAAAACACTTAGCGGTAATTTCGGCTGTCATTGGAGCCGGCCCGGGAGCCCGTAGCTAAATTATTTTATTGGGCGGAACTCCGCAGTCAAAGCTCGGGCCGTGTTTCATCAGATTATTAATAAAAGTGTCTTACCGAGTGTGAAGAAAATGAAAGAAGCACCGCCGAGAACCATTAAGACGCGCAGAAGAGCGACGCTTGCCGGCGGGATCCACACCTGAAAAGTATATATCTGGTGGTTCTTTACAAGGTACAAAAAGGGGTTGAATTTAGCCACCGTGTGCTGGTCCAGGGATGCCATCACTGGTGAGTTCTTAAGTGTACCCCAGAAGCGCGCCACATACCTCAGGCAGTCCAAGTGTCGTCCTGCTTTCGTCGACGATTCGGTAGAGCCTACGACTGACGAGGAGCATGGCCAGTCGAGTGTCGTAATCGGCGAACCGTAAGGCGTCGAGCAGGATCTCAGATGGGACTCGCATGCCAAACCGAATCGGGAGCTGCTGCGATTGCGACGCAGTAATGGAAAGCAGTGACAAAACGTCGCCTTACGTAGTCACCGTTGACTTAAAGCGCACTGATAAGAAATTTCGTGTGGCCCTAACTAGCGGGCTCCGGTCTCCAGGTTCAATGCGCGCTGTATCTTCCCATCCCGACGCCTGAGTTTAGCCATGACTTTTGAACACATTAGGTGCCCTCAGTTGTGCAAGCTATGTTCAGCCATGGGAACTGGAAAAACATGCCGCAGGCGCATTAAAATCCTAGGTACTTACTTTCAGATGTTCACATGTGCGTGCTTGAAGTCCATGAAGCAAGTCACAACAAATCACTAAGCGCACCTCCTAGAGAACGTTGAGCTTCGTAATCTGCGCAAAATTACTCATTACAAGCCGGGGATCTTGTACAAAGATAGATAGGTACGTAGAACTTGTCGGTCGAAGCCTACTATGAAATAGCGGTAGGAATGGTGAACGATCAACCTCTGTCTGACCTGTCCGGCAACCGTTTCCAATTTCAACTATTCCTAGTATAGGCGAACTCGTCATGCGTCAAGTTGAATGTGGGTAGGGTAGGCTGCGGTCGAGGAACAATATGTCTCACCAAGAAACTTTCTTAGGACCCTTTTCCCGTTTATCATCGCCGCGGAGGGCACATGTTTGATTTGATGAAAGAAGCCTATATCCTAGTCGGATTTCGGTCGCCTTTTCTACGTGAGATCACAGAGGGAAAAGTAAATGGAAAAAGACACTGTATTTCGGCAAAAAAACTCTATCGAGAGTTAAACACCACAAAAAACAAAAAAAACAAAGGGAACTGTAAATTATGAGCTGTGCTTTTTGTCTGCAGGCGTCTCCCTTTATTTGTAGCACACGAGTGCATAACGAAGGTTCGAATTTTTTTACGGAGACACGTCAACCCTTTAGTGTAAAAAAATAAAGCCAAACCTTTACAACTCCTTTTACCGCAGTAATTAAACGTTCAGCAACTCATCGTCCTAGAAACATGTTCTAGAAACATACGATCGCCTGAAAGATCTAAACGAAAGTTTCACTAAGGGCGTTAAAATCAGGCCGCCACCGTAATCAACGGCTCTCCGAGGCCCATCGAACGATTGCTCCACACAATATACAGCGAACGAGCTGCACATACTGCGAGAAAACGCATTTTACTTACACATGTAATCTTTTATCAAAACAAAGGGGAAATTCGCCATGATTGCCATATGCAGGCAGGTCATTCATTCTTCATTTTCTGTATTCGACGCCTCGCCGTCGGAGCAGAGCTCAGCCGCAGTGAACTGTCTTCGTCGGCGGAAGTACACGTGGTACACAGTGTTGGCCCGTGGCCTGTCTTCTTGGGCAACGATTCGCTGCCCGAAGAGGGTCAGCGACGTAACGGCCTCAATATGGATCCTTCTCTGACGCAACTGACGGCGTCGAAAGGCGTAATGGAGAAGATCGCGTAGAGTCGAAAAGTGGGGTGGGTCCTCCATAGCGTCGATGTGCGTCTTCCCGTGGTCAATGATGGCCTCGTCGCTAACGATCTCGTGGTACATCACATACCAGTATTCTGTCTAAATAGCGGCTTTAAACGGTCTCAGTCATTCCAAATATTTGAGGGTACGTTGATGGGCGTCTAAGCCGTGCACTTTTAGGGTGGTTTTTGGACTAAACGACACTACATCGGGACGGGCCAACTTGGAGCAATGCCGTTACTATGCTTGTCAAAAAAAGACAGGAAAAAAGGTGCGGAACGGCAGCAAGGTATGGCACACAGCACTGCGGTCCTACTTGTTCCACTACGATTAGGCCCGGATATACCTAAGCAAATTCCATGATCTATGCGTTTAGCCAAGCCACTCTCGTCAAGAAAAGCAACCCTCCACTAAACGAATATAAACAGGCAAAAACAGTGCACGTCAACTAACGAATAGCTTACTCCGGTCCGCTGCGGAACGATCGACTGGGTCGCCGGAATGCTCGCAACCTCCACCATTCGTTTGCAGGTCGCTAAAGAGGCATAAAGCACGGCCAACATGAAGAGTATCACGCACAAAGATAGACCAACGCAAAACGCGATACTTGGTACCAGTCAGCTATGGAGGGCCTGGCCTATATGGCCCCCCTTAATAGCGGACTAGTACCCGATATTTGGGAAGGCTGACATTGCAATAATCGAATGCACGGCCTCCTATGCGCTAGTGGGTGCCTTCCCGACAAATATAGAACTCTACACGCACGCAAGTAGACGACAAAGGCACGCATGGCTGTCTAGTTAGGCAACCAAGTGCTCATTAGAAGAGGGAACGCACGCGGGCAGTCACGTCGGCGCCAAACTGCGAGTACAAAACAAAGGACGGCATAAAGAGGACTTGCGCTTGTTATAGCGGTGCAGACCTCGAACCCAGCACTTGGATTGGACGCCAAGAACGGGATGCGTCATTGCTTCACAAGAACACGAATTCAGATTTGAGGAGATCCAGTGCTTTGTGCTTCCTGTAAAACGTCGGATACTACTCGATTATGTAGGGGTCACCCGATTATGGGGGTCACTATTTCTAACCCTAACATGGGGGGTCATGGGCCTGACTCCTCTATAATCGGTTGAGTAACTTTATTTTTAACTGTTTCTAACGGTTGTTTTTTAAATTGTTTCCCTTAAGAAAAATTTCTGACCCCCCCCCCCCCTCCATAATCGATTTGCATTACCCACCGTGTTACGGTTAGAAAAACTGACCCCCACCTCCGCCTAACCGGATGCCCCCATAATCGAGTAGTACCAAACTTCGACCATTTTTGTGAAACCCCTTTACTGATCCCGAGCCTCAGGGCTTAGCAGCTGTCAAGTAGGCTACAGGAGACCAATGCAATCATAGTGCAAATTAAAGCCGTCCTACTGACATTATGGCCGTCCGTTCGCTCTTGCGTCGCGTGGGACGTGATTGGGAACCAAAGTACTGAGACGAATATAGCGATGTAGTGTATCCCCGGCTGAGTCAGCCACTAAGAAAGGCGAGAGACTGATGAGTTCTTACTAGCGACCATAGAACGTCCGAAAAGTGCTATGAGTGTCACTTCGTGTCTCTCGTATCACCCTAACTGTCTAGGAGAGGAATGAGTGCGATGACAGCATGACTAAGCGTGGTCGTCGCATGCTGCTCACGTTTTAACGTGGGCGCTAGGACGGAGAGCGCGAACAAATGGACCGTCGTGAACCCCCTTCCGCCTCCAGTCAGTGCCAGTTTTCACAACGGCACGGAACGGTGCACGGCTCGGCACGGCCCTGGAAGTCTCGAAAACAGCAAACTATTTAGAATAACCTGAAAGATAGTCTCTAGAACCGACGTAGCAGAACTCGCAAAGCCTACGGTCAAAGAACGCGGTAACCGCCGCTTTGAGGTATGAACGCTAAAAACGTACTCAGACGTGACCGGAAAGCGGCTTCGACTTTGCTCTCAAATCCGTCTCGGCATGGGATAATCCGAGAACAGACGCCGTCTGGCTAGATTATACCTACATGCTTATGAATTCGGAATCGCCGCTTCCTACGTTATAGTTTGGACATGTTAAGAGATCAACTTGGAATGCAGCCTCGGATCCTTCATCGAAAGCGGTTTCATTTCGACGCTCGGTTGAAGGATTTGGACTATAACTGAGGAAGCGTCCCGACAAGGTATCGGCAGTCGGCAGATTTGCAGGTCCAGTGGGCACAATTGCGGGTCGTATGCAACTCTTAGCCGTAAAACTGCGGCTCGGTATTAAGGTACGAGTGCTTTGAGCCCGTAGCTGGGGCGAAACCGGACGACTGAGCGTCCCGCGAAGGTCGCTTTCCCTCAGAATTACTCACCGGCGGCGCCTCGTTTGCACTTGTGGACTGCAGATACGATTGTCAGCTGCGGAAAGAGTAATTTCGCTGAGGACAAAGGCATCGGCCAGCGGCTGGTCGCAGATGAGTAATCGCGCTACCGTGAGGCAAACCTTCCGAAGAAGACGTCTTAGAAGATCTGTATGCTGAGTAATGCCAGTGATTCAGTGCCCAAATTCCAAAGCCATTTCAAAGTGATCCAAACAGATACCTAGGCTAGAGATTTCGAAAGCGCCGCCGGGTCTTTAAAGCGTACAGCTAGAAGCGCCAAATCACTGGATTGGCTGAACCCACGAGCTCCGTCCTCGAATGCATAAAGTTTAGCTTGGCGTAGTACTTTATATTGCCAAATGCGTTCTCTTTTGCAGTTTTCTAACAGTCAAACTCCCAGTTGCCGACGAGGATGTGGATGTGAAATGCGGGACGTATGCTTTGGACAGCTTATAAGTGTGAACAAGCGGGATACGCCAGGATTATGCTCGGAAACCCACATTTTCAAAGTAAAGGTCGTAAAGGTGACACTTCTTCTTATATTTTGTACAAAATGGGCTACTTCGCTGAAAAGATCAAAAGGCTCGGACGTGTCGGCGCCAAAAAAAGCAACACAGACCGAATGTTACCTCCAAAAAATAAAAACAACTCAAAATCACCTGAAAACTGAATTCAGCCGCAACGTGAAATGTCGTACGGTGCCGATCTGGACAACCACACGTAACGTAGCGTACCGTACACCGATTCGTGGGTACGATGATAACCCTACATAATCCTCGCTGCCTCGTTCGAGACGCATACCACACTTCTGAACACGAAGCAAAGAAAGCGAGAACTTCGGCGTCCGGCGAGTAAGCACCCTACCGCCAGACTTGCGGTGGCTTCCGGTGTACTTTCACAGGCACTGCGAGTGCACTAGTTCGTTGCGCTAGCTGCATGAAGTCAGGTGCGTTTCCGCGTAAACACGCTGGTGACACATTTGTTCACGCCGAGAGCGTGTTGTTGTCAGATGGCATGCGGCATAGTGCTCGACCGTTAGTGCACCGCCTTGTGCACTTTCGTTTTTCGAGAATGGCGGTTCCTCCATTGCGTTACGGACAAAGTACATAATAATGTGCACGAGTGTTCGGCAGCCGACCCGACATGTCGGACCGACAAGCCGACGGTGTCGACTCGGGGAGGGGGCGGCAGGGGTATTTCAATATTCAAAACGAGACCGAGAGTCCCAAAACCAACTGAGCTCGATACCAAGACCGAGACCACCGAAATGCAACGAGAACGCTCGGTTTTCCGAGACCAAGACTAAGGCTCGGTCCCAGCCTTGAGGCCGGCCATTTTATCTAATGCATCGTCTAACGTTACAATCTCCCTGATCCGGCTTCCCCCATTAGCATTCGGGTTATGCTTGCCGAAACTCCCCCTTTACCGTAACGTATTTTCAAATGCTCGCCTTAAATTTTGTTGGTGTCGCCTTACGGCAAGCGATTTACCCTCTCGATGCTTTCGTTTTCGTTCTGGAGTGGAAAAGAGGCTTAGCTGCAAAGACACTTTTGACACAAAAGCACACAAGGCTAAGGGTTGAGGTCATAAAGAGGCGATGTGTAGTACACATAATTTCTGAACGCCTGCCTAAGTAAAGAGAAAAAATAAGTTTACCATACCCGCTCTATTATCTCTACCAAAGTCTACTTCTACTACGCTACGCGTCTTCTGTCTGATGCTAATGTCCGTAACGCACTTCCACACTCGTTGATAAATGCTGTTTACTTGCAGAAAAAATAACGTAGGTATACGTTTTAGGCGCTCTTGATGTCGGCCTTCTTGAAGACGCAGTACTTGCCGTCGCCGTCCTCGCTAGCGGCGAAAGAGTCCACGACCGGCGGCTCCTTCTTGTTGTTGTTGCCCTCATAGTAGGAGCAGATCTCCTTCACGGAACCGGAGACCTTGACATTGCGCAGCGTGGCGGAGTCGCCGTAGTTGTAGTTCACTCCCACGAGGCTCTTGATGGGTCCCTTGGCGGTCACGCCGTCGATGACGACCTTGCGGGGCAGGCTCTTCGAGTTGTTCTCGCAGTTGCCGCAAGAGCGGTACAGCTTCCCGACGTTCTCCACCTGCAATGGGCGGCCTTAGCGCCAATGGCCTAACGCTAGTTCTATGGGTTCGATTGCCCGGATTCACTCCGGTCCGATGCCGAAATTTGCTAAAGTCTCCCATTACAAAAAAAATGGCGGGTATTCGGTGAAGGTTCAGATTGTAAGCCTACAAGCTTGTGAAATTGACTGAAACGCAAGTGTCGGAAGGATTCAGCAAAATTAGTCTTTTTGACGTAATTATTCCCGTTCCTGTTCCCAGTTCCAAATAAAAACGATCGGTATTCCATGCCGATTTCCCGACCAGCCCTGCTGCGTGCCGTGCTGACTGCTCGTATTCAGGTACACACAGAAATAGCGGCGTACAGACTGTCGTACCACGGCCGGTATCGAACCGTAACGACCCTCGCCTTTCCTGATCTCTGCCGAACCTAGCAGTACATCGCCTCTACATGCGCCATATTGCGGTGACACCGCAATTTGTACACCGCAGCGGTGTACAATGCTATACACGACCGTAGCGCATTGTGCCGTACAACCACGTACCATACGCGCCACCGTGCAAGGACGAGCTGTCGGCCAGTAGTCAGCAGGGCAGGGCGCCTTTCAGGTCTAAATCCGACACCGATCCGATTCCAAAAAAACTGGCTTTGATCATATTCCGAAAATTGACCGACATCCTATGCTGTTTCCGAGTCCGCCCAGCCCTGGCACTCCAACATCCTATGTGCTGGGACCTACGTAGAAGTTCTTAATGGTGAGGGTGCCGCCGCCGTTGTGCTGGAGCACTTTGTCGTCGGCGTTCTTCGCCCCGCCGCCGGTCACTGTGTACGTGGCGCCCGCTGCGCCTTTGAAGGTGGCCGCGTCCTCTCCCACGTCCTCCCACCAGACGTTCTCGATGTTGCAGGAGCCCTTGCAGTGGATGCCGTCGGCGGCGGGCGCGCCCAGGACGACGTTCCGGATCACGGCGCCGTCCTCGAGCTCGAACATCGGGTCCTGGTTCTCGTCCTGGCTGCCGTCCGCGAAGCCGGCCGTGTAGCGGACGCCCTTGCCGTCGAAGGGCGCTCCCTTCTTCACCTTCTCCGTGGCTGGGAGCTTCTTCGTCGTGCTCGGGTTGGGGAACTGGGCGGCAACGACGCCCATACAAACCAGGGCAAGGAGAGCGAGATGGGCGGTCATCTTGGTCGACTGGATGAGCCGATTGGAATGGTTCTGGTGAGGCAGGGGCGGCTTAAGTACTGACCTAGAAAGCCTTAGCGTTGGTCACGAATTGTCATCAATTTTTAGAGGGAAGGTGTGCACAGCTTTGAAGTGCCGAAATCCCGGGATCTTCGCACTTGGGAACAAAAGAGTTCCACACAATATTACTCTAGCACATTAGCCGCTTCTGTGCGTAGCGATAGATAAATTCGTTTTAGCCACGTATAGGAGACCACGTGATAGTGTATTCAGCCGCGAACGCATTCTACTCTGACGGCTTCGGTCAGGATCTATGCACTCCAACAGCCACACAGGTAAGTCCATGCGGCTATTCCCAGGTTCGTTGCTTGAACTAGCGCCTGGACCGATTATTCGCATCAAGGCTGGACGGTCCCGGTCCCGGAATCCAGGGTTCGGGATTCAGGTCCCGGCCCCACCATTTTCATCTTTCGGAGGCTTAGGCCAATCTGGCTCGCTGCAGGCGATACCAACAAAACTTTAGTCGAAAATGCCACACTCATAGTGAAAATTTAGTAGGTCAGAGCCTAGCGGCGGGCCATTTTACCCAGTGTATAATTCAACGTTACGTCATCCCTGATCCATCTCTCCGCCATAGACATTCGGATTGCGCTGGCCAAAACTCCCCTCCACTGTTATCGTAACGTATTTTCTGGACGCTGGTCCTGGTCCCGGAATCCCGGGTTTGGGTCAATGTTTGGCACATCAGATTTTGGCAGCGTGAACCAACCCGAGCAACGGAGCATTAGACCCGCCGGACCTGCCAGGGCCGCTGCTGTGCCCCACTTTCCCAGGGGCTCAGAATCAGTCAAATCTGCCTCAAGTATCTGCCAAATACCTAAGTCGAAAAGTCAGTCTGGCTATCTGGCTATACAGGCTGGCTATTTTATGCGAAAACGTCCGATGTGCAGGTATAACTCGCTATAAATGGAATATCTGACCAGCAGGTCCCACTTCAGACATGATTCCTGATTCTGCAAACTCACTAATGTTCTTCAATTTATTCGTCACGACGTTGCTATCCAAAACGAATGTAGGAAGACTTCGCATAGAATCTCGGATTTACCTGTTGGTTAAGAATAGCAAAACCGGAAAGAGACTCTTTATGGACCGCTGCTAGCTTGG
>JNEY01000815.1:0-27435 GCA_020875895.1 Aphelenchus avenae
GTAATTCTTTAGGTTCGAGAACATACTGTACCACTTCATCACGGGCTTCCTGATCGTCATTGTGGCGAACGTGCCACAAGGTCTGCCCGCCACCGTCATGTCGCAGCTTGCCATTATCGCGAGACGTATGGCAAAGAAAAACGTCTACATCAAGCGACTCGACGTGATCGACGAGCTCGGAGCGGCGACGGTGATCGCTACGGACAAGACCGGAACGTTGACGAAGAATCTCATGATGGTCACGGACTTGTGGTACAACCGGAAGCAGGTGGCGGGTAAGGGAGTTTGCTTTCCGATAGTCTCTTCTGTGGCTAATTTCTCCTCCGTCACGCTCTTGTTTGCGATACTTATAGGAGCATGCGGTTCTTCTAGGAGCATGCGATGCCCGCTAGGTGCATGCGATACCTTTAGGAGCATGCGGTGCTTCAAGGAGCTGTGATGTTTCTAGGAGCATGCAGTACCAATCAAAGTCGTGCGATTCAGGCGCTAGTACTGTCAAACACGCAGCCCTATACCCATTATGCACTCCCTTTTCGAGGATTCCATCATCCGCCGTTTAGTGAAAACGGAAGTAAAGCGTCTCCGCATGCAGCTGATGCGTCAGTCCAACAAGAAGGAGCTGGAAAAGCCGGTGCCCGACCTGCTCACCACAATGTGCCTCTGTAATCGTGCGCATGTCGAGGGCTCACGGACGTCCATTCGCCGGGTGTCCACGCTGAGAGCACTCGAGAAGGCGAGCAAAGTGCCGACCGGAAACCGGACCAAGAAGTTTACAGTGATGTAAGTTTGTGTCAAAAGAGTTCTCTAGTCGTTACGGGCATTCTCAGTGACTCGTGGGGCCACGAAACCGTTCGAGAGCCAACCACCGAGACTACCGTTGCGGATTGCGCAGCCGGTGGCAGCGACTGCGACGACATTTTCCCGAAGAGAACGATTAACCGCCGGCGCAGGCTAATTGGCTCTCCAGCCGACGTCGCACTTCTGAATTACGTGGAGGCGGTGGCAAGTATCGAGGGCATCCGGGATCGCTTTCAGGTACGTTTAACGAAATGAAGTGTTCGACCATCAACTGTTCCTCGCCTCAGGGATGGCTGCTCCTCCCACCAGGGATGGGCTGCTCCTGGCATCATGGATGGGCTGCTCCTTGCACCAGGGATGGGCTGCTCCTCGCATGTGGGATGAATTGCCCTCGCATCATGGACGGGCTGCTCCTCGCATCAGGGATGGGTTTCTTTTCGTGTCAGAAATATGCTTCTCCTGGTACATAGGATGGGCTGTTCCTCGTACCCGGGATTGGGTGCTCCTCGCTCCTGGAATGGGCTGGTCTTCGTGCCCAGGATCGGCTGCTCCACGAACCCCGGATGGGCTGCTCCTCAAACCCCTGATGAATTGCTCCTTGTAGGTTGTCTTCGAGATTCCGTTCAACTCCGTGCGCAAGTGGCAATTGGTGGTTGCCAGGTGCTTGACCGTACCGAACAGCGCCGACGCCAGTAGCCTACCTGAAGCGGATGCCTACACGGCCACCTACGTCGTCATGATGAAAGGAGCTCCTGAAACAATCCTGAGTCTTTGCGAGCACGTCGCTATCAACGACGAAATCAAGGAGATCACGGACGAGGACCGTCAAGATTGTCAGGTAAACAGAAACGCTTTCGGGTAATTAACTGGAATAACAAATACTCCTCGTCCAAATCGCATTTTTGATTTTCCCTCTCGTGCTGGCGGCTTCCCGCAGAGAGCACCTCCCGCTCACTGCTCCAATGGACCAAAATAGTTTCGTTTAATAACCCAACATTTTGGTCCATTTTCGTTTCTTTCGTTTCAGGCCGCATGGGAACGTTTGGGGAACGACGGACGTCGAGTAATCGGATTCGCCTTGAAGTATTTCCATGCTCCAGCGAACGCCAAATTCACAGCGGCATCGGATAATTACCCCAAGGAGGAGCTGGTCTTTCTCGGCATGAGCGCACTCATGGATCCGCCAAGGTACTGACTGTAGACCTCGAGAGGAGCGCATGGCATAAGGTCAAGGACTTAGCGTGATCGTGAGGAACGGTGAACGTGGATGAGGAGAGTCTACTTGTGAAGTGATGAGGAGTGTCAGGCCAAGGAGTGATGAGCGTGCGATCATGCATGTGTTGAAGGAAGGAGCACGAGCATGCGAAGGTAAGGAGTACGGTTTTGTGTAGTGCGGTTAGCTAGGGCAGTAGGAGCATGAGCGTCAGGGGTAACGACACGTTTGGAGTGAGGAGCAAGCAATGCGTGAGAGCTGATGAGCACACGTATAGAGAAGTGAGGACACGTGCTCATTACTGCGGAGTAAGTGAAACCATGTGCATTGGGAGCGCGGAGCAGTTGAGTTTGTGACTGAGACTCTTCTGAATTCAGGAGCGAGACCGCCGACGCTATCAAGCAGTGCAAAGCGGCGGGCATCAAAGTCTATATGATCACCGGCGACCACCCGACCACCGCGACCGCGATTGCGTCCGATATCGGACTCATTAATTCCACCGACGAAAAGGTGGAAGGTTACGAGAACGGTCAGGTGAAGGTGTCCATGTCCACGAATGGGCAGGACTGGGCGGTGGTGCTCGGAGAGACGCTCCTGGAGATGAACAAGGAGCAGTGGGATCGACTCCTCGCTTACCCGTACATCGTATTCGCAAGGTAAGGATTTTGGGCCAGTTGGCGTTCCACCCATTCCTGGCCAATGATAATCGAACCCTTGGGCGGACCACACTCCTACCACTAGATGACCATCGGACCGTACTTCAACCTCCGGTTCATGAACCACTTGCTGGCGAGTGGGTCACTTTGGGACCTCCGTTTCACCAGTTTTAGCAGCCGACCTGTCGACGGACCACTCATCCGATTAGGGCCTCGAGACCGTCTTGAATGTCCCAACCAAGGCTGGTCAGGTCCTGGTCCTGTACTTGTGGGGGTCTAGGTCCTGGTCCCGGTCATGGTACTCAGTAAAAAGTGCCCAGCCCTGACGCCAACTAACCACGAAGAAATCGGGCCCTCAGTACAGTAGGATAACGATGCTTCAGGTGCCCGTAGAGGACCTCATTACGCTATGGACCTCCTACCAAGCGACCACCACGTGACAATATGGCTGTACTTGGTCACCTGTCTGCTGCTTAGCTTATGGGGTTGGTGGCGTCAGGGGGCCAGGGGTCATGCGCCGTCTTTTTCCTTTTAGTCGGCCCCTCCCCCTAACGAAGCCCCCCCCCCCACCCCGCTGCGCGCCGAATTAAAGATGGCCCGCTGTACCGTACCTTGCCCTTACCATACCGTGCTGCCTATTTACAGTACAGTGTACAGTGCACGGCGCCATAAAATGGTACGTTTTATGCGGTACCGTACCGTTCCACACCGTATTTAACAGTACAGTACCAGTCTTTTTGGCAGAGTACGGCACGGAGGGTCTGGGGGAGGGTTAGTACGGTACGGAGATGGCTCTACAGTGCTCTTGGTCCCTACAAAAAAAACCGCCCATCCTGGACCGCCTAATCGTCAAGCCTTCAGAACGACGCCCGATCAGAAGCTGATGATCGTGGAGGAGTGCCAGAAGCGTGGAGAGACGGTGGCTGTGACCGGGGGCGGCGTCAACGATGCGCCGGCTCTCGCGAAGGCCAACGTCGGCATCGCAATGGGCGTCAATGGGAGTGACATCGCCCAACGAGCCGCCGATATAATCCTCACTGACGACAATTTCGCATCGATCGTGAAGGGCATTGAGGTGAGGACAGCAAGAAATCCAATCTTGAAGTTCCTGGTAGTAATCCGCAAAAAGGACGACAAAGAACCGTAAAGAAGCTTGGAAGGTGTTTCGGTACCAGGAAACTCATTAGGATTGGGAGGGACCTGACGACCGGACCAACCACAATAAACCTGTGATCCGACCGGACCACACACCTGGTGGGCGGTCCACGTAGCCTGACTGTCGAGTCATGCAACCTATGGCATGAGCACGCAGTAAACTTAGTCGCACCCCCTCGCATGAGTGATCCGTGGCGCGAAGACCTTCCCCGTGACGTGGTGCGTTACGTGAATCACGTCACGGATCACGTCAAGTCACGGAGCACGGCCATCAAGTCACTATCTCGGGCCTCTAGTAGGGCTCGTGATCCGTGCCATGTTGGTCAACCACCGCCACGACGTGCTCCGTGACGTGAATCACGGCACGGACGACTAAGTTTAGCCCGTAGTCTGGTAGTCGGAGCACGCTTCCTTGTGTATAGACCACGCTGCCCTGTTGGTTGTACCATGCAAACTGGTGCTCGGTTCACGGAATCAGCTGGTCGTGCCATAACGGGAAGTGTTGTATAGCGCTGCAAGGTTAGAATAAACCCGCAGCGCTAAACGGCCCCACCAGGGCTGGGCACTTTTTTCTGAGCACCAGACAAGGAACTAGACCGCCAGGATGACAGGACCGGACCAGGATCTGCCCATCCGTGTGTCCCACAAGACGACGTAACAGCCTGCGTTGAAACTGCCCAGACGTACAGTGGTTCAGGAGGGCCGACTTCTCTTCGACAACCTGCGGCTCTCGATCGCCTACACGCTGGCGCACTTGTGGCCCGAGGTGTGTCCCATCGTGCTCTACTTCGTATTCGGCATGCCGCTCGGACTGGAGCCCCTGCAGGTGTTGCTCGGGTAACCTGCGTGGTGTCGTAACTTTTCCGATTAGATCCTTAGTATCGACCTGGCCTCCGAGCTGCCACCGGCGATCTCGCTCGCGTACGAGAGCCCCGAGCGGGACATCATGAAGATCCCGCCGAGGAGCAGGCGTGCCGAGCTCGTCAGCAAGCGGCTGTTGGCGTATTCGTATCTCTTTTCGGGCACGTTCCTCACCGTCGGATGCGTCTCGGCCTATCTCAGCGTTTATTGGTAAGTAACCCGCGGATATCAGTGTAAACTTGAACCGTTCGGAAATGGGGGGAAGCAGGTATTGGGAAACATTACATAGCAAGCCGGCGAGAAGCAGTAATTACGGGGAAGGTGCGGGCAGGAATGGGAAATAAATGCTAAAGAAGCGGAGAGGATGTATGAAAGAATCGGGAAAGGGAAATATCGAAAGCATCAGGAAAGAAATGTGAAGTTAAGGACCCTTAGGGGAAAGATGGGGCCGAACCGAACCGGGATGGAATAAGGAAAAATCTCGTGTAACCTGAGGTAATCGGAAGTATAGGGAAAAACCGAAGGAACAAAAAAGTACCGGATAGACCTCTAACTGTCGGGAAGAGAAGGAAGGAACAGGCTGCAATACGACTGCAATACCACTGAAGGACTGCAATACGCGAGGTGGCTGTACGATACGGGGGAGGGGTGTCGCGTCTAAGTCTAGAAAATTGGCGGAATGCTACGGGGAGGGAACTGAACCGGTAGACTTGCGATACCAAAAATTTACGGTTATCGTTCCATAGGTACCACGGCATTCCGCTCTGGGACCTGCTCTTCACGGCGGACACTAACTGGCAGCCGAACGCGACGAACTTCACCACGAGCACGGGACTCGTGTTCGACGCCGGTCAGCAGATGTTCATACGCGGACAGGCGGCGGCCGCTTGGCAAATCACGCTGGTCGTCACGCAGGTATGATCACGACTCATCTTCGAGGACAAGGCAGCTAGGGTGCATTTGATGTTGTGTATGTTATCCAGTGGTCAGCGAATACATATGTGCGTGTTACAACTTGACCCAGAGATAATGGGCTGGTAATTGTGAGGCGGCGGAGTGCTCCGAATGCCTTATATGAGTGCCACCAATGGACGGATAGTATAATAGGAAAGCACATGTGGACGTAGCTTATATGCGTTGTGGTGGCCTTGGCCGATTTCAAATTCGTCCACGATTCAATATCGTCTACGACATGTAACCGTGATCAACTTATTGGCCACAAGGTCACCTGGCAGTCGATCAATGCCCGATGAGCATGTGGCCCTAATGTGGTCCTGTGATCCACAGTATTTCAAATTCGTACCATACAATAGGATCACACAGCGATCGGATAGCGGAAGCGGAAGAGCGGACGCTGCGGCCAAATTTACAGCCTCGCACTCGCCGCGTGCGGACAGCGGAAGCACACGTGCGGAAGTGATCGTCCACAAAACATGCGATAGCCGTGCGCAAGCGGAGCGAAAGCATAGCGGAATGTGAAGCGGATGGAGTGGAGCTATTGTTCCGCTTTGCCTTCCAAATCCGCTTTCGGTATGGGCACACTTATTGTCCGTTGCGGACACCGCTTCGTCCGCCTTGTTCGGCCCGCTAGTGCGGATGGAAAAGGGTGCGTCGAGTGACATAGCGACGCGGAATCAGCTTTCGATGTGGCCCAGATTTTAGGTCAGTGTGAACAAAGTGGCGGCAGGAGGGATGGGCTTGTTCCGAGATGGTCCGAGACTGGTCCCAAAGGTTCTCATAAAGAGCTGCCAGTAGAGACTGTGGTTTCCACTTTCCGATGGTGGGTTCTCCAGCAAAGAGTCGGCCCTCCTTAGGACAGTAAGCGTATGCGCAGCTAAAAAATGTTTCACTAAACGGCGCCCAACTGGTCCTGTTTAAGGTGTTCCACCTGTTCATGTGCACGACGCGACGGGTCTCCTTCTTCCAGCACGGCTTCACCAACATCGTCTCCGTCTTCGCAGTGATCATCGAGGTTCTCCTCCTGAACGTGTTCGTCCACACGCCCGCCATCCAGTACCTCATGGACATCGAGTCTCCGCCAGGCCATGTCTGGGCGTTCGGGCCGGTCGTGGGCGTCTACCTGCTCTGCTTCAACGAGCTCCGAAAGTACTTCATCCGTCACTATCCGAGGAACCGATACGTCAGCTTCTTTAAGTGGTAGCTTGTGCGCCGCGGGTACTGATCACGTGTGTCATATTTCCCGGTTCAATGTTGCAGTAAATGTACCAACGTCCTTGTTGAACCTGTTCTGACGTAGGCTTCTCCGTCGATGACGCGCTGTCGATGAGCCGCAGAAAACTTCACCGAGGGTGGGCATTAGATGTATCATAGTTTGGAAGACTATGGGTTTTCAGCTTTCCTTACAGCGGGTGTTCTGGGACCTTCCCGCGTGCTTATGTGATCACTATAACCTTTGCGTGCTGGTGTCCTTGCCACAAATTTCGAAATCGAATGCGCTTTCTCCCACAGTGAGAAAGGGCTTCTCAGACTATTGGCTACGGCATGAAGTCAATTAAAACTTTTGAAACGGCAACTGCGAGATAATTGGTTTCGGCAAAACGCATGCAGCACGCACTTGTTTACTAGGACACAAAGTGCTACCCAAATCACTGTAAAAGTACTACAAAAAGTCTATGAGTCCACAGGCCTCGGTTACCATCAAAATTTAGTCCAAAGTTCGCTAATTATAGTGAAAATGTCCCTTTGCGGGCATGTTTCCGCCATTTCTTGTGCCGCCCTTCGTCACGTCCTCGGACGCAAATAAATGAACGAATGAATGAATTTTACCATTGCCTAAAATTCGGAATCGGTGGCTTATTCTGAATTCTGCAGGAACCCTTTTTGTTTGGAACTTACCCAAAAATTGAACTAAGAAAATTCTGATTAACCGAAGCTGAATTCAGGTTCACCCCTGTAGTCCACCGCTGCGCATGGAACGAAAATTCCTGGTAACATTCCGAGCGGAATGTTGCTTGTTCGCTGCTTCACCTACTTTGTGCCGCGGGAAAATGAAATTACGCGGTTAGTCACGGCTGGGCATTTTTATCACAGAGGAAATACACAGTGAACTTTGGAAGGAATCACGAAAAGAGACTGTGGAAAAGTCGATAACAGTATAAATACGTTTGGACCGATAACGACGAAACAGGAAATGGCGATAGAGAGAGACGGAACGTGGTAATGCGGAAACGCAGAAAAAACTGTCCAAAATTACTGCGAAGATAATATGCCCGTAAGAGGATGCGGGAAGAGCCAAACTCTCTGCTCGGGAAAGCACTCAATTGTGCCGTGACGATTAAGACCACACAGAGAAGGACCGCGTCGAGCAGCGTAATGCTGTTGTCGGTTAGAAGCGCTGCATCTGCTGCGCCGCACCTCCGGGCCACTGCTGCTGTTGTTGTTGCTGCTGCTGCTGCTGCATCATCATCTGTTGCTGCTGGTGGGCGAAGTGCGCTAAATTTGGTGGAATTGGGCGGCTGAGCTTTTGCGGGCAATGGCGCACCTTGCTGCTGCTGCTGCGACATCATCGACTGCTGCTGTTGCTGCAACATCATTTGCTGCTGCCGCATCTGCTGCGCGTTCGGCATCATTCCCTGCGGCGCTTGCTGCATCTGACCCATCATCACTAAAGCCCACTTATTACTGCTGTTTTATGGATGGTTAGCTTACTCGGATTTCCCATGACTTGCTGCGGATGCTGCTGTTGTTGCTGGCCCGCAAATTGCTGCTGCGGCACATTGTGGCGCTGCTGGACCATCGTGGCGCCGCGCATTTGCGGATGGTTCATCTGCATGCCACCGCCCATCTGCATCTGTTGCTGCTGGGCGTTTTGCTGAATTTTATTGGCATGTTATGGATGAGGGTTGGGTGTTTTGCTTACCTGCTCCATGGCCATACGCTGCTGCATCATCATTTGCTGCTGCTGGTGGCTAAGCATCTGCTGCTGCTGCTGTGGTTGGTTGCCGCCGCTCATCCGCTGCTCGCTTGGCATCGAATGCTGCACCTGGACCATTGTCGACTGGGCTTGTGTGCTCTAAAGAAGCGGAGCGTGGGCGGCGCACAAAGGTGGCAATTCCTTTAGCCACAGTTGCCAAGATGGATGCCAAAAAGCAATCGGCTGAGTTACTGTAGTTCAATTTAACAAACGTGACGTTACAAAGCTACTGTAAATTAGGCAGCTTGCTGCAGGTTACAGTAAAATGATTCGCTTGCTACAGTAGGTCACTTCAACTTGCCTGGTACATCGACGTCTGCTGCATCATGCCGCCGGGCATCTGTTGTTGCTGTTGTGGCTGGAACTGGCTTTGCATTCCACCTGAAATTTTCCATTGGAATGCATATTCAACTTCCATGAAATTACCTGGCGCGTTCATCTGCATGGACTGCTGACCGGCCGGCTGCTGCTGCATTTGCTGCGGTTGCATGTGCACCTGTGGCGTTTGCTGCTGTGGCTGTTGATGGAATTGCTGCTGCGCTTGCTGCTGCTGCTGCATGGGCTGGAAGTTGCCGGAGACGGGTACACCGCCACCGCCGACCATGCCGGTCATCATGGGCTGCTGCTGCTGCGGTGGCGCTTGCATGGTCATCTGCTGCGCTGCTTGCTGTTGCTGGTGGATAATGACCTGCTGCGGCGGTTTTTGCGGTTGCACCATTTGTCCCATACTCGTAGACGACATGCTGACGGTCTGGACGACGTGCGGTGGCAGGGATGGCTGCGCGATGCCACCGCCCTGGCTGGCGTAGTCCGGTGGCTGTCCCGCCATCGGCGGATTGGAGTGCTGTTGGTATGACTGCTCCATCTTCATTTGCGACTCGAACTAAATTAGAAAGTTACGGATGTGGCGCAGTACAAGACAGGATTTTTACGGTAACTGAAGACCTTTAGAAGATAAAGGAGGTGTTGCCCACACATTCCATTGCGGTGCGGGACAACGCATCCACTGCGGTACAAAACCACACATTCCACTGCGGTCCAGTATCAGGCATTCCACTGCGGTCCCGGACCAGGCTATTCGCCTGTGGTCCGGACTACTCCTTCCACTGCGATCCGTGCCGACAGATTCCATTGCGGACCAGGACCACACATTCCATTGCGGTCCCGGACCACGCATTCGACTGCGGTCCGGACCACACATTCCATTGCGGTCCCGGACCGCGCATTCGACAGTGGTCCGGACCACACCTTCCATTGCGGCCCATGTCCACACATTCCATTGCGGCCCAGACCCACACATTCCATTGCGGTCCCGGACCACGCATTCGACTGCGGTCCGGACCACACATTCCATTGAGGGCCAGGACCACACATTTCATTGCGGTCCAGTGGCGTATTTTGGGGGGGGGGGACCAAGGCAAAGCAAATTTTCAACGTAACTTTACCAAGAAAGCCTAAAAATCTCGTTGGCGGGGCCTGCGGCGGGTCCCCCTTACCATCCCCCCCCCCCCTCTGACCGGACCCAAGCTACGTCACTGTTGCGGTCCATGTCCACACATTCCATTGCGGTCCAGGACCACACATTTCATTGCGGCCCGTGCCGACATATTCCATTGCGGTCCAGGACCACACATTTCATTGCGGTCCATGTCCACACATTTCACCGCGGTCCCAGACTACGCATTCCATTGCGGTCCAAGACCACGAATTCGACTGTGGTCCTGACCACACCTTCCATTGCGGTCCATGCCCACACATTTCACCGCGGTCCTAGACCACGCATTCCATTGCGGTCCAAGACCACGCATTCGACTGTGGTCCAAAACCACGCCTTCCATTGCGGTCCGTGCCGCCACATTCCATTGCTGTCCAGGACCGCACTTTCATTGCGGTCCCGGTTCCACGCATTCGACTGTGGTCCGGACCACACCTTCCATTGCGGTCCCGAACCAAGCTTACGACTGCGGTCTAGCGGCTCGCGACTGTGACAACACAGCAATCCGGTCGGGGCCACGAGTTCAACAACAGTCCGTGACAGCGCATCCACTGCGGTCTAGAACCACACATTCCACTGCCGTTCGTGACCACGCATTCCATTGCGGTGCGGGACCACACATTCCATTGCGGCCCGGGACTGTGACCACACACGCAGCAATGCGGTCCGGGGCCACGCGTTCATCACATAGTCTATTGCGGTCCGGGACCAAGTATTCTACTGCGGTCCAGGGCCACATTTACAGTCACGGTTACCATAATTCCAGTAAATTTACTAATGTGCTCACTTTCACCTGCTGCATGCCCTGCGGCGCCTGTTGCTGCGGCACTTGCTGCGCTGCAGTGGGCGGTCCCGAATTCTGACCACTGCCCTGCACCCCCGGCATTTGCAATGGCCTCATCTTCTTTGACGGCGGCTCCATGGTGGCCGGTTGTGTGGCGGGCACTGTCGGTGGCACGATTTGCGTCACAGTGGCTTGCGGCTTCGACGAGCTCTTGTCGTCTGCGTCGTCGTTTAAGAACTCCCGCTTCGGGTAGGGTATCTTGCAGCCATGGAAGACGTCGTCGGTCGGAAGAGGATCTTCCTATAAAATTCCATGAAATACGTTGCTTGACGTTATTTCCATCTAAGACATCACGGATCGGAAAGATAGCTAAGTCCACCATTAATGCGTGGGGACGAAGGCCTGACGCTCCATCCTCACCTTAAAGAACTGGTGCTCCATCGCCTCCTCCGCACTGATCCGCTTCAGAGGGTCCATCGTGAGAAGCTTCTGGAGCAGGCTGAACGTGCTGCTGTCGGAGCGGATCTTGAAGCGGTCCATATGCTTCTGAAGGCTGCAGTTCGCGAACTGCTGCTTCTTGAAGTCGTGCGTCAGCTTCTGGTATTCGGGCATCTTCTTCAGGTCCGCCCAGTCCGCGTCCGTGGGGTAGCCCATCACCGAGAAGATCTTGTTGAGCTGATCCGGGTGGTACGGGCTGGACGCCTAAAAGGTACAGATGTAATTATGTCGATTACATGAATGCATTAAAAATTAAAAATAAATTTAAGAAAAATTAATTTAGAATTAAAAAAATAATTTAAAGCAATTTTTTCTTAGCTACCGAAAATAGCTCACGCTTCAACTTTCGGACCTTACCTTGATGTCCTCCTCGCGGCAAACAAACACCGGTTCAGCGGTCAGCAGCTCGGCAAAGATGCACCCAATCGCCCAGATGTCAATGGCCTTCGTGTAGTGCTTGGCGCAGAGCAGCAGCTCGGGTGCTCGGTACCAGAAGGTGACCACGACAGGATCGAGGTCCGCGAGCGGCTTCAGTGGGTTGTAGAAGATCCGAGCGAAGCCCATGTCCGCGATTTTCACTCTGAAACGCGAAATGGATATGGTGACCTCTTCCAGAGCACTTACCTCCCGCGCTCAAGACCGGTGCCCTCGCCCATGACGAGAATGTTGGCCGGCTTGAGGTCCCGATGAAGAATCCAATTCGTGTGCAAGTAGTGAATGCCCGCGAGGATCTGGTAGAGCAGGCTCTTCACCATGCCCTTCGGCACGACCACCGGCTGCCGCTTCTGCTTGGAGGCGCGATGGAACTTGATGATGTGCCAGAGGTCGTGCTCCGCGTAGTCGAACAGGAGCCACACCTTCCGCTCTGGCGTAAGGAACACCCGTTGAAGCTTGATGAGATTCTTGTGGCTAAAATGGACTCGGTTGAAAAAATGCTTTCGTGGCACAGGAGTAGACTCCTTCAGTATACTTATTAGGAGCCTTAAGCCGGTAGCCGATTCGATTTCAAAAAAGGTAGTCTGTTTTTTTGCCTGCATTCCTGCAACTAAGAAGGAGCGCTCCTCCAACTTGTGGAGAGAGCTCCTCGAACATGTTAGGAGCGCTCCTCCAACATGTGAGGAGAGCTCCTCCAACAAGTGAGGAACGCTCCTCCCAAGCAGTGTGGAGGAGCCCAAAGTAGCGGAGAGTGCTAGTTCTACCCGCTCTTGCGGAAAATTACGCCTATCAAGCGAAATACTTACTTTAATTCTCTCAACAAAGCGATCTCTCGGCATGCGGACATGGAGAACCCTGTGCCTTCGATGAGCTTCAACGCGTAACTGACGTCCTCCTTGCCTTTCGGCTTGTTCCTCGGCGTGGCCTTGTAGACGTGGCCGTACGTACCGCGGCCAACCTCAAAATCGGCTTGCATTTCTGTTTGAAGGGAACTCATGCGTACCTTACTGCCTTCGAAGATGAAGAGGTCCTCCACGCGCTCACGCGTCCGAGCCAACTCCTCGCGGAAAGTCGCGTCGATCATCGTCGGCGTTTGCGAAACGAAGAAGGACGTCGTATGCGAATGCGAACGGTCAAAAACGTAGAATGGAACGGAGACGAACGCGTAGTGTACAAGACGTACCCGTAGACGACCAAGTGGCGGAAGCCGAGAAAAAGGCCGAATAACCCGCTGAAAATTTCTTTGTACAAAGGTTATTTAATTTGCACAAATATGGAGAGGCAGTTTACGGACGTATTTTAAAAAAGTACAGCGGACGGATGCTTTCTCGACAACAATGATGCGGCCTTGTATCGACTAATTCCCTGTACTCACTTTTAAGAAAACACTTTGCCAAGGCTTGGGGACTGGTGGCTGAGAGTCTTATTTCTCGAAACACAGCACACACACAAAGTAAAATACGGGACAAGCAAAGCCAACCAAAATGGAATCATACGAAAGATTGAATGTGGCCTGCACAAGGAGGAATCGGGATAAATTCCATTTTTGCTAGGTCCTACAAAAGTGAAGGTCGGACGTTTGCTATTAACGTTCTCCTTTTCCGATAAATTTTGCTAACGCTAATTCACAGGGTGTGCAAAAATAGCAGCCGACTTTGCAGAAATTGACGTTCTCGGGGGATGGTGACGCTAAGACCGCGGTGCCACTAGCTTTTGACTCATTGCAAGAACAACGAAATCGAGGGTGGCTCGGCGACTGCATTGTAAACTTACTTTAAGGCCGCCATAAAAAGGGGCTTAAAAAGGTACTTTTGGACCTCTCCCCTCACCCGGTGACGACACATTTTAACAGACTGTGTCGAGGTATGTTGAGGCATTCGACCTCGCCACACTTTATCATGTTCTATAATTAAATATTTATTCTGATATATGTGCATACGGTAAAGTAGGATGGATATACATGATGTAGATATTTGTGGTATTAATTTGCATAAACGCTTAAATGGAGGTTATATGGATGATGCAAGCGAAGTAGCTGGTGGGAGCGATGGGAGCTGATGAGGACATGGGCTGATGAGGACATGGGTGTTCTTGCAAGGGTGCCTCCAGGGCGGGACATACGACGGGCCGTGATGGGATCTAGGTGACATCGGCACTAAGGGACATGACCTCCAAAGGCCCGGTACTTTAATATTTGGGGCCTCACGAGAATCGTTGTCGGACATGAGGTCACGCTACGAATTTCCATCTTAAGGTGCTCAGGTAGGTAATTACGCAGGAGAGGTTAGATGAACGGTAGCTTAATTTCACGCGGGGAAACGGCGCGGTCAGAGATTTGCACGCACAGGCCTCGAGTTCAAACTCCGATATAGCAAGTCCGAGCTCAGATACATATGAGGTCCGACCTCTTGTTGCGATGCCGGTCGCAAAATATGCAAATCTCTGACAGCAAATAGGAAGATGGAAACCAAACGAAATGATGAAGAGTAAAATGCGACATTGAAGGTAGGTTTGACAAAATGAGAAAAAACACTTTGGCACATGTAAACTTTGCCACTATTGAGAGAAAACGCTCGGCAATCAGCTGGATGTGGCCTAACGGGAAGCGCTGCAGGCTCAGAAACGCTGCCACTGCTGCCCTTGCTGCGGTGCCTGATGCGGTCCGCCAGGCCACTGCTGTTGTTGCTGCATGCCACCGAACTGTGCCTGCTGCTGTGGCATCATGCCCGCCGCGTACTGCTGCTGTTGCTGCGGCATGAACTGCGGCTGACCCATCGCGTGATGCTGCTGCTGTTGCTGTGCAGCCAAGAACTGTTGCTGCTGCTGCTGCCGGAGCATCATCTGCTGCTGCTGTTGCATGGTCATACCTAAATGGAGTACCCTCGTTACTGTAAAAACACATTTCCTTAAGGCAACGTTACAGTATAATTTTTACTACATTTTACAGTGCAGTGAATCGACTTACAGTAGTACAATAGAACTTCTGTTACAGTTACTACAGTTAAAGTCACCTTTACTGTAATCTCATCTTTCCAGCGCTATACCGTAAATCCTCTAATTAGGGCCCAGGGCCCTAATTTTTTCGCTCTGATCCAAAGGGGGCCCTAATTAGAGGGAGGGCGGTAATTAGAGGGGGAGCCCTAATTAATTTGCCACTTCGCGGGCCGAAGGCCCGCGAAAAACTGAGGAAATTTTGCCCAGTATAACCAGAAATCGACCAAAAATGCATCAAAATTTGACAAATATGATGAAGAATGGGGAGTATCCCATAGTGTTCTACGTGCCTTAAAACGTGTAATGGCAATGTTCCCTCGGTTTACCATTTCTGGGAGGCACCAACCATCCGACTACCCAAGGGTCCCCCCCTGTGGAATATTCCCGGATCCAAATTTTCAGTGTCAAAACTTTAAAATTTTAGTGCCCCAAAAATTTATCCCACAATGTTCGTCGTCTAAAACATCGAGAAAACATGTTTTCCAGGCAAGTCAAACATTTCTCAACAGCTTTAAATTTCCAGTGCTTCCAATTAGGGCCCCGGGGCCCTAATTAGAGGGAGGGCCCTAATTATTTTGCTCTGCTCCAAAGGGGGCCCTAATTAGAGGGAGGGCGGTAATTAGAGGGGGCTCTAATTAGAGGATTTACGGTAGTTATTTTACAGTAACCTCTTAACATACCCTGTGACATCATCGGTTGCCCATCCGGCTGCTGCATGCGACCCATCATCGGCTGCTGCTGCTGCATGAAACTCTGCTGCTGTTGCTGCTGCGACGGCGCGCCCATCCCGAAGCGGTCTTGATGCTGTGGCTGGCCAGCAGGACCAACTGGGTGCTGCATTTGTGGTGGCTGCATCTGGGGCATTTGGCGCTGACTCATGCTCGTTTGTGGCCCTTGGAACATCGTGGAGGTCGCCGGTTTGTCTTCGTTCCTCATCATGTTGGTAGCACCGATGTCTGAAACTCGTGCTTTAGAATGTTTAATTGTAAACCACTGAGTAACAGTATGATGCTCCATCGATTTTGAAACTTACGATGTTGCTGTGGCTGCGGCATGCCACCTGGGCCCGATGGCAATCCCATCCCGTAGGCCTGCTGCTGCTGCTGCACAAACTGCTGCCGCTGCGCGTCCAATTGTAGTTGCTGCTGGTGGCGCTGGTCGATAGCGGGCGCTGTCATTCCCGGCTGTGCGTTCATCATGGACGTTGTCGCGGGCTGGTTGGGCATGCCCATGTTGCCACCGCCGGCGCCCGTGTGCTGCTGCTGCGCGGCGAACTGCTGCGGCGGTTGCTGCTGTTGGGTGCCACGCTGCATGGGCTGTACCATTGGCTGATGGGCGTGGGTCTGCTGCGACATCACCGTCTGTTGCTGCTGCTGCGTGGATTGCTGTGGCGCTGAAGTCGCTGAAGTGTTGAAGCCGCTCGAGCCACTTTGTGCCGCATCTCCAGCGCTACTTAAATTCTGCACGCCGCCGCGCAACTTCTTTTGCGGTGGCTGCTCGGTGGCAACGGCTGAGGATTGGTGCTGCCCGTGTGCGGGTACGGTCGGCGGTATCTGCTGCTGCGCAACGGTGGGCTGCTGAAGCTTGGAGCTGCTTTTAACGTCGTTCTCGTCGGTAATGATTTCCCGCTTAGGATACGGGATGGGCAGACCGTTGAAGACGTCGGTGGTGGGCTTGGGGTCCTCCTAAAAATCGCGTTTACGATTTTGATAGGTGGCCCTTGAACGCTTTCGACATAACCTACCCACTTTACAGTAAGTTCATCGAAAATAGTTTTTGACAGTAACGACTTTTTACAGTAAGCCGCTCATGAGTAATGATTTTTTACAGTATGTCCCCAAGCGTAACGATTTTAACGGTAAGTCCCTCCCCCGACAGTAATGTTTTTTTTTTACAGTAATTCCCCCCGATAGTAGTGCTCTTGACAGTAAAACTCTTACAGTAAGTCCCGTAAGAGTAACCATTTAACTTAGCCCACATACCTACCTTGAAATGCGGATGTTCCATGGCATCGCGAGCACTGATCCGCCTCGACGGATCCATGGTGAGCAGCCGCTGGAGCAGCGCAAACGCCGACGTATCCGTGTTGATCTTGTGCTGATGGGACATGTGTTTCGCGAGGCTGCAGTGCGCAAACTCCTGTCGCGTAAACTCGCTAGTCATGCGCGTGTACTCAGGCATGATCTTGATGTCGGGCCAGTCGGCCACAGACGGGTAGCCCATCACTTCGAAGATGATCCGAAGCTGCTGCGGGTGGTACGGAGAGACCGCCTTGATGTCCTCCTCCTTGCACATGAAGACCGGGTGGTCGGTGAGGAGCTCCGCGAAGATGCATCCGATCGCCCACCTGGAAGGAAGAGTTAGCATAGAAAACATGGAGGAACGTACATGTCGATGGCCTTCGTGTAGTGCTTCGCGCCAAGGAGCAGCTCGGGTGCTCGGTACCAGAATGTGACCACCACAGGGTCGAGCTCGGCCAACGGCTTTAACGGGTTGTGGAAGATCCGAGCGAAGCCCATGTCCGCGATTTTCACTCTAAATTGGAAAGTGCACACTCGGTTACCAAGTGCTCCTATTTCCATTCTATCTCGCACTAGCTCATACTCCTCGCTCCTTCAGCGCATACCCGCTATTTAAGGTCACTTTTAAGGTCGGCTTATGAAATTTGTCACTTCGACATAAGTAGCTTCGCTCCTTCAGCTCATGCTCTCCTTCCTGTCTTGCCGCTCACTTTTTTAGCGGATGTACATACCTCACTCTTTCAGCCGATGCTCTCATTCCTTGACCGCATGTTATCTATGCAACTTACTCCTTTCACTCACGCACTTCGCTTTGCCATCTCATGCTCCTTACTCCTTCAGTTAGTGGCATCGCTGCTTCGGCTATAGCAACTGGCTCCTTCCACGTACCTTCCTCGTTCGGTCCCGGTGCCCTCGCCCATGACGAGAATATTCGCCGGCTTGAGGTCCCGGTGCAGGATCCAGTTGTTGTGGAGGTAGTTGATACCGTCAAGAATCTGGAAGAGCAGGCTCTTCACCATGCCCTTGTGGACGATGCAAGGCTGCCGCTTCTGCTTTGCCACTCGGTGGACCTTGATGATGTGCCACAAATCGTGCTCGGCGTAATCGAACAGGAGCCACACCTTGCGCTCGGAGGTGAGGAACACTCGGAGAAGTTTGATCACATTTGGGTGGCTAAAAGAGAATGTTAATGCGCGTGTCAAGGATCTCGTGGCTTACTTTAGCTCCCTCAGCAGCGCCACTTCCCGACACGCGGACGGCGAGAACCCGCTTCCCTCGATGAGCTTTAGCGCGTAGCACACTTTGTCCTTCCCGGTCGGAGGCTTCCTCGGTGTTGCCTGAAACGAAGACGTAGTACACTGGTATTACATATTACTTGTATAGGCTTAGTAGAATGCGCAATAGAATGCTCACTGCTCCATTCTCGCTACTCGAGCACTCCACAAGACAGGGTGCTCCACTGGTTTGAGTAGTGCTCCACTTTTCTAAAGAGTACTGCATACTCCTTAGAGACTGTTCCACACTTCTTGGAGGAGGTGGCTGCTCCATTCTACGTGGAGAACATTCCTCTATCCATGGAGATCTGCTCCTCATTGCATGTGGAGTTCTCTACATTTACGGAGAAATGCTTGTCGAGTCGTCCAGGTGCAAACTCTCACCTTGTACACGTGGCCGTACGTGCCACGGCCCACTTTGCTGCCCTCGAAGTTGTAGAGGTCCTCCACTCGCTCCCGGTTACGCGCAAGCTCCTCACGGAAGGAGACGTCGATGAATGTTGACGTGTCATCGGACATCTGAGAACTGGTGTTGCTGTTGGACATATTCGAGTGAGTCACTAACGACTGCGGAAGTGCTGAGCTGCACGCTGAGTGATTATCCAAGTGGATGGCGTCAACTGCTCGTTGCTCATCTAAAACTGCGAAGTCGTAACTATTTCCTCGGGAAATATTCGCTGTAAATCTTGCACGTACTCGCGAGAATATACAAGCCCAGAGGTATGAGAAAATATTCGAGGAAAGAATTATGGTGGCAAGAGAGCGCAGTGGGCATACTGCCATGTTTGCAAATAAGTTTGCAAACCGTTGCAACCGTGTCTAAGCTCCTAAAACCACCTAGTTACTTCCTTGGATAAAATATACAATGAAGTCCGACATGTCTTTTGTTTCGTGCAAAACACATTTGTAAATTTATAACATTGGGACTACTCATGGGCCAAAACACTACCCGCGCAACCGCCTCGAGAGTGGTTATGGATTGGCGAAGAAAGCAAGCCGACACTTCGCCAACCTTCTCCAATGCCTGCTCCTCGTCGGAGTTGCACTAACACGACGGTCCATTGGGCTCATTAACTTAAACAGAATGTTGAAAAGCAGTGGGGAAAAGACCAAATCAACATGGAAGTAGAATGAAAGGCCACCTGCGTAGAGCTGCCAGTTACTCCGTAACTTCGGAGACATTCCATCAGTCAAAGTGTGGTCTGAAATCTTCCATTTTACCAGAGAAGAAAAAGACCAGAAGAAACTAGGCTATTTTGTCCTTGGCCGTGTGTTGTTCTTTGGTCGACGCAGTCGTTGAAACGCGGAATTTTAAAGGTATGCTAATGATCCTCATGGTCAGCACCGCGGCCTACCGCGGGATAGGCCACAAAGTGCGCAGCTTCACCCATGTTTAGCTTTGTGAGCTCCTGTTCATGTCAAGCTCCAACGGTAAATAGGCTAGCGTTTAAGCCTTATCATAGTTCAGACAACGGAGCCTATCATATCCCTGAGTAGCTTAGGGCTGAGCACCTATCCGCTGCCGCGAACATACTGCCAACTCGCGCGTTACGCTATCAGTAATAGCGTAGCGTAAGTTGTACTTAGACGCCCGTATCGTATTCCGTACCGTACCGTACAACGTACCGTATTCTACGGTACGGGGTACGGTACGGCGCAAATCTATACGGATTCGGTATTGTACCGTACTGGCGCTGTACGGTACGGCATCATTCCCTGGCTAGAAATGAACTAGTACGGGCCGTAGACGGCTTTAATATAGGCCGTACGGTACTCCGTACCGTACTGTACGGTACCGAGTTGACTACGGGGTGGTCAGTACAGTACGGAGTGCGGTACGGGGGTGTCGGTACGGTACGGGGGGAGGTGTCGCGTCTAAGTCTAGCGTAAATGCGTAATCCGTAAAAGTTTGCTTTCCTAAGCCGAAGCCCAATGAACTAGTCTAAGCGTGTATGACGGTTGGGTAATATTACTAAGCCCTTAAAAATGGTGGCGCTAGCTACAAAAGTCCAGGCATTGAAGGCCAATGGCAATGCGATTTTAGGTGGCATCCGGACCGCAGGGACTCAAAAGGGGACCCAAATTAGAGGTGACCAGCTCGGCTAGGAAATTCTGTCTTGGCTTTGGCTCAAACTCTACTTCACGTGACAGATGCTTGGGAGGTAACACGTAGTTTCGGTCATCAGTGTTTTGGGAGGCGGTGATTGCGGTCATGGACATACAGAGTTTAATGTCCATGACCGTTACATCCTGCCTCCGTTCTCGCTTATGCTTATGTTTAGGCTGTTGCTTTTTTGCTTAGGTTTAGGCTTAGACATATGTCGGGACCGAAAGCTCCGTGACCGAAACTACTAGGAGCGTGATCTCTGAGCGTTTTTCACTCGGTAGCCGGACGTTGCTCTATCGGCTGAGCCAATGCTCAGTAGCTTACAAACAACAAACTACAGCTTAGCAGTAGGGTAGTAGGCAGCTAATGAAGGAAGTGAGGTTTGTAGTACTCGCTACAGAAGATACTTGCCCGCACGAGAGCTGAAACGCAGCCAACATACGCATATGCGTATGTTGTGTGTTTGAGCACGTCAACCAATGCTTGTGTGCGCGGAACACGTTAGGTGGCATAGCAGACTAATATTAAGGAAACACAACAGGTTCAGAAGCAAACACAGTTTAGCAAGTATCGCTGAGCCCGCATGAGACTCGAGACTTTTCCGCCTCTCGGCCTCAACTTCGCTTTATTGCCACTTACAGCTCTTTCCTTGTTACCTGAGCCGTAGTTGCCAGAGGAATTTCGGTTTAGCACGCGAGCTGAGCCAAAAAATAGACACTAAAAGGAGTCCCCTGTTTTCTTAATCTTGAGATTAAAGCTACGGTTTGTACGTATTTATCTTTCTTATTATTGAGTCGAATATGGTACAAAATGAACGCCTCGTCCGTAAGCAATAAGCTGAAGAGCCTGAGAAATTATTGCTTGGCCTAGCATTTCGAAGATCCAGGCATTTGCTGCAATAGCAGTCTTGCTGGTAATGTTATGAGTTTAGATTGCTCCCCTGCCCGGGAAAACACCATGAAGGTCTACAAGATAAAACATCAGACTGGGTTGATTACCTTGCAAACTTCTTTGTATATCTTGCAAACTTTTCAAGTTTCCTTGGATTTCTGGTTTTGTTTTTTCTACGCGGCGTATCACGCCAGGCTTTCAACGCTGAGTAAACCACGATTTAACCATGCTTTTCTGCCATAGCAACACGTTGTTTGATTGCTTCATCATGCCTCATTTTTCTTGTAGATTAGCTTGAACGTTGCCCTACAGTCACGAAATACTTATGCACCACGCGGAGTGGTCGTAAGCGTGATAAGAAAATTTGAATTCGCGGCGGCGACCCTGCGCTACCGTACCGCCGGCGTCGCCGTCAAAGCCGCTTGGGTCGGCGGGTCCTCACGTTTGAACACCGCTTCCCATTCTCCTCTAGCCCGTTGCGGAGATCATGTATTTCGCGTCTTTGCTTGGCGGAGGTTTTACGCCTAAGGAAATGTTTGCACCTTTGTGTTTACCAAATGCATTGTAAGCAGTCTTTGCAGTGGTGTTTAGCACTTTAACACACTAAACACTAGCAGTGTTTATACCATCCACTGCTGTGTTTTGCGGCACACAGGTCTGTCTGTAAGTGCACGTTACTGGTCTGTATTTTGCAAAATACTTATTAAGTCGGCATTCTGCAAGTCTGCCATGGAGAATCGTTAGGTTAAAGTAAAATTCGCTCTTGGTGCTAAAAAGTTTAGAGCCCTAAAAAAGAACGATTTAGTGAGGGAAATCATTCAATTTCAGCGAGGCAGTTACATGGACGTGTTTTGCGAAACTGTGGAGACGATTCGTTTATAACTGCGAAACACTTGAGTGTCTGACACTGAACCAGCTGTGAACACTCAAGAAGCTACTCCCAACAATTAATGTAACCTTTTGCAAAATGCAGCGAACGCTTTCGAGTATTTCGTAGCCAGCCTATCGATTATCTTCGTGCTTTTCGTGTGTTTCGGGCTAAATATAGGCCCAACTGTCCCTTGATGCTAACAGTGCAAATATGCAAAACACGCCGGAAAGTGTTTGTAATTTTATGTGTTTCTTGCTAACTCCTAGTACGTTAGCGCGATACTTTTCCCGACTTGATTTGCTGTCTTTTCTATGTATTGACTTGTATTCGCTACCACCCTATTGACAATGTATTTATTGTTTCAGGTACGTTCAAACCATAGTTCCAACTCGCCGAAGCAAACGATCATGGACACCGATTGGCAGGCGGTCAGCTACCGTGACCTGCAGAAGAAGGCGAAAGAGCTCGGCATCCGAGCCAACCAGAAGGTAAGCTACTTGTTCATGCATTCATTAAAGCATAACAAACGCATTTTAGAAGGAGACGCTCGTGGCCGCGATCACGGCCCACTACGCAGATGCCGCAGCGGTGCCGCCGCCAGACAACACCGCCGAAGAGGTCGCCGTCGAGGAGAGCCAGCACACAGAGCAGACGCAGGAGATTGCCACCGAGGAGACGATGGAGGAGGCCCTCGACAAAGACGACAACACCGCCGTGGTGCAGGCCGAGGAGAGTGGCAGCGAGGAGACCATGGAACAGGCTCTCGACAACGACGACAACACCGCTCAACAGGTCGCCGTGCAGAAGACTGAGGAGAACACCAGCGAGGAGACGATGGAGCAGGCTCTCGACAACGACGACAACACCGCCGTGGAGCAGACACAGGAGACGGCCGCCGAGGAGACGACGAAGGAGGCCCTCGACAACGACGACAACACCGCCGTGGAGCAGGCCCAGGAGAGCGGCAGTGAGGAGACGGTGCAGCAGGCTCTCGACAACGACGACAGCACCGCCCAAGATGTCGCCGTGCAGAAGACTCAGGAGAACACCTGCGAGGAAACGGTGGAGACGGCCCTCCATGAAGACGACAACACCGCCGAAGAGGCCGCTTCCGACGCCACCTACGTCGTCGAAAGCGACGGTACGTTTGAAAGACCACGACCAGGGAAATAGATCTAGCTTCTCTCATCGGAGAAGCTCCCCGGTCCGACCTCGCGCTTCGGAGGCTGCAGCCAGGGCTGAGCACAGTTCCTAGTACTAGGACCAGGACCTAAATTCCCAGGACCAGGACCATAGGTCCAAGATTAGTATCAGGACGTCCTAGGTCGGACCTCAATTGCATGCTTTACAAACACACTAGACGGGACTGTCCTTTTTAGGTGAGGGTCCCGACCAGTCCATCAAGACCACGGAAGCGTTCCCTACGCGCAACTCCTTCTTCTCCGACGACGACTCTCCGACTAGTTCCAGGCCGCGTCGGAGCAGCGCTTCTCGTCGAAGCATAATAGTCCCGCATATCACATCGACACCCACAAAGAGCAGCACCGACGCGAAGTACCGGCTTGCGTGGCTCTCCGACGAGAGTGTCGGTGAGGAGGATCAAGGTGTTTTCCTGAAAGTTTTGACGTACTTCTAACTTGCTTCCATTCAGAAAGTGCTGGACCGTCCGGGTCCCTCAAGCGCTTCGCCGCCGTTCAGAACTTGAATGGTTCGTTATTTTCCCTGTATTCTTATGTTTCATGTATTTCTTGTATTTTACCTGCATACTTTCAGATTCCACGGAGGACCTCAAGACCGCCCAGAGCCCATCCGACGCCAACCTGTCACTGCTCTCGGAAGACAACGATGAGGAGCTTCCGTCGCGCCGTAGCAGCGCTGCACTTCTGCCGTCGCCGCAGAGTTCCACTGGCCAAGGTACAGTCCAGTAGTGTACCATGGTCCAATAATTCCCCTTAACTCACAACTAATTATATTGATTTACAGTTTGCCCTGCCCTGCGCAGCTCGCGCAAGAGTTCCGTCGTTGCGCAGGGGAGCTCGACCAGCACTCCGGTGCGCAAAAGTGCTCGCTTCAGCCAAGGTAAGTGGCCCAACCTTTGCCTTGCATTTGCGAACTAAACATTAATGCTCAAGCTTTAGCTCCTGCTGAGAGCCGCAACATCTCGGTGCTCTCGGAAGACAACCATGAGGAGCATCCGTCCCGCCATAGCAGCGCTGCACTGCAACCGTTGTTGCATACATCCATTAACCAAGGTACACTCGTGTCGTCCGATAGTAACTGTAAAAGGTACCATGATTTCCAGGAAGCCCGCTCCGTCAGGCTCGCGCAAGAGCTACGTCGTAACGCAGGAGAACACTGCAAGCACTTCGGTGCGCAAAAGTGCTCGTTTCGGCCAAGGTAAGTGGCACAATGTGTGGCACTGGCATTTGTGAACCGAGCATTAAGTGCGCTAGTTTCAGCGCCTGCGAGGAGCCCCAACACCTCGTTGCTCTCTGACGACAACGACGGGGAACAACTGTCGTGCCGCAGCAGCGCCGCAGTGCTGCCTTCGCTGCAGACGTCCACTAACCAAGGTACACTCGTGACGTCGATAATTACCTGTAAGGAACTGCCGCGATTTCCAGGAAGCCCTGTTCGATCGGGCTCGCGCAAGAGCTACATCGTTGCGCAGGAGAGCATTGCAAGCACTCCCGTGCGCAAAAGTGCTCGTTTCAACCAAAGTAAGTGCTGCAGTGTGTGCACTTGCAGCTGCGAACTAAGCATTTAATGCCAAAGTTTCAGCTCCTTCCGAGAGCCTCAACACCTTCTTGGATGACAACGACGAGGAGGAACAACCGTCGCGCCGCAGCAATGCCGCACCGCTGCCTTTGCTCCAGACATCCATTGACCAAGGTATATTCGTGACGTCCGATAAATCCCTAACATAATTATCGCGATTTCCAGGAAGCCCTGCTCCGTCAGGCTCGCGCAAGAGCTACGTCGTTACGCAGGAGAACATTGCAGGCACTCCGGTGCGGAAAAGTGCTCGTTTCAGACAAGGTAAGTGCCCCAGTTTTTTCCACTTGCATTGCGAACTAAACGCTCACGCTTTAGCGCCTGCCGAGAGCCACAATACCTCGTTGCTCTCTGACGACAACGACCAGGAACAACCGTCGCGCACCAGCAGCGCCGCACTGCTCCCGTCGCTGCAGACGTCAGACCAAGGTACACTCGTGAGGTCCGATAATAACCATTAAAAGTTACCATGATTTCCAGGAAGCCCTGTTCCGTCGGGCTCGCGCAAGAGTTTCGTGGTTGCGCCGGAGAGCATTGCAAACACTCCGGTGCGCAAAAGTGCTCGTTTCAGCCAAGGTAGGTGCTGCAACATGTGCACTAACATTTGCCGTTTAAGCAGTAATGCGCAAGTTTTAGCTGCAGCTGAGAGCCGCAACTACCCATTGCTCTTGGATGAGAACGACGAGGAGGAACAACCGTCGCGCCACAGCAGCGTGCCCATGGCCATGCGCAGTCGCAGCATCGTTGCTTTCGAGGAGATTGAGCATGAGGTCCTCAAGACTCCGGGAGGCACCGTGCAAGGTAATTAATACATTAGTGTTCCAGAATTCCATAGTTTGCAAAAATATCCATAATTTGCAATAGAAATGTGCGTGCCTTTAGTACAAATAAAATTAACTTGCAATAATAATTGGTATATTTAGCCTAAAAATTAGCATTGGTAAAAAACTGCAAATATGAAAAAGGAAAGTTGGCGTCTTAGCTTCACGTTTGCAGCAATTTCGAACTTTGGCGCAATAATGTCTTCTTTTCCAGGTACTCCTGCATCCAGCTCTCGCAAGCGCAAGATTTCCACCACCACCGACGACACTCCGCCACCTCGCAAGAGCTCTCTTCTCGCTGGCGGTGCTCTCGGCATCAAGATCAACCAGCCCGGCGGCAGGTCGGGCAAGGAGAACTCGCCGAGCACGTCCTCCTGCGTCTCGAAGAAGAGCACACCCGGTTCCGCAGGTGTGTTTGGGAAGCCAGCAGGAAGGAGACCGATTTAAAAGAGTCCTGTGCCAAATGTTTTGGCTTGGCTTACAGTCCGGAGGACTTGTTTCGAGCTCGTAAAAGCATGCCTCCCAAATCTCCGATTTCAAAGTGTGTCTATGCCGCTTCCAGGCCGTCGCTTCGATGCCGTCCACCAGAAGATGTTCGACGCCATGGACTCCATCGACGTCGCGGAGGAGAAGAAACAGCAGCGCCTGACGCGCCTCGCCCAGACCACACCGGATCGCATCAATGTACTTTGATGAGCTCATTGCCCATAGAATAATGAGGAGGTTTAGCGTCTCGCAACGCCCAAAAACTGCTCGCGCAGCCACGACCGGGCGACGCCGACGACCACCAACGTGCCCGCCTTCGAGTACGTTTTCCAGCATGGGCTGTAACAACCAGACCTCTGTCGTTCCCCTTTAACCCAACCTCTTCCGGTGTCTCCTGATGCCTTCTCCGATCTCCGATGATGCCTTCTTCGGTGGCTGATAGTACCTTCTCCGATCTAAAGATCGGCAAACCCCACCCGTACCGTACTGCCGTACCGTACTGACCCACCCGTACCGTACAGCCGTACCGATAATACGGCAGTACGGTACGGGCCATAATACGGTACGGTACGGCTCCAGTACGGCCCGTACTCATTACAAGATGCTAGGAAACACAAGCCGTACCGTAGTGCCGTACTGGACTCCCGACCCGTACCGTACAGCCGTACCGATCGTACGGCAGTACGGCACGCTACGGGCCGTAATACGGTACGGGTGCCGACCTTTACTCCGATCTCGCCTTATGCCTTCTCCGATCTCGCCTGATGCCTTCTTCGGCGGCTGATAGTGACTTCTCCGATCCTCCTGATACCTTCTCCGATCTCGCAGATAGTTAGCAATGACTTCTCCGATCTTTTACTATCTGTTTGGACAGCTCCTGCAGCCGACCTGCTCCTCTTGCTGAAGCGAGAGCAGCCTCTCATGATCCCAGTTCTCTCTATAGCATTCACCTCCTCCTGCGTTTTCTATTACGCTTCAGCCTTTTCCAAACTAAAACAGTGTCCGTTCAAAACTCGGATTGATTCTGAACTCCTAACTTCGGGGGTCTCAACTCCAAAACCGGGATTCAGGGCCTGGCGTGTCAAATTCAGGGGTTTTTCAGGGTCCAGGAGTCAAATTCAGGGGGTAAAATTTTTTCTGCTTTGTTTCCCAGGCATTTCAGGATTTACTGGCGCTGCAAAAAAGCACCTTTCAAATGCCTCTTTAAGCTTTCCGCCAGGAAAGCTTCGCCCGAAAAATTCCGCCGTTGCAGGCGAAATTTTTACAAATAAAACGTGATTTCCGAAGGAAATTGCGTTTTAGCCCGCCGCAGGCGAAGCCAACGACTTATTTCAGTGGAACAATCGGGCTTTCTACACGAAGAAAA
>JNEY01000815.1:28513-46611 GCA_020875895.1 Aphelenchus avenae
CCCGTACCGTACAGCCGTACCGATCGTACGGCAGTACGGCACGCTACGGGCCGTAATACGGTACGGGTGCCGACCTTTACTCCGATCTCGCCTTATGCCTTCTCCGATCTCGCCTGATGCCTTCTTCGGCGGCTGATAGTGACTTCTCCGATCCTCCTGATACCTTCTCCGATCTCGCACATAGTTAGCAATGACTTCTCCGATCTTTTACTATCTGTTTGGACAGCTCCTGCAGCCGACCTGCTCCTCTTGCTGAAGCGAGAGCAGCCTCTCATGATCCCAGTTCTCTCTATAGCATTCACCTCCTCCTGCGTTTTCTATTACGCTTCAGCCTTTTCCAGACTAAAACAGTGTCCGTTCAAAACTCGGATTGATTCTGAACACCTAACTTCGGGGGTCTCAACTCCAAAACCGGGATTCAGGGCCTGGCGGGTCAAATTCAGGGGTTTTTCAGGGTCCAGGAGTCAAATTCAGGGGGTAAAATTTTTTCTGCTTTGTTTCCCAGGCATTTCAGGATTTACTGGCGCTGCAAAAAAGCACCTTTCAAATGCCTCTTTAAGCTTTCCGCCAGGAAAGCTTCGCCCGAAAAATTCCGCCGTTGCAGGCAAAATTTTTACAAATAAAACGTGATTTCCGAAGGAAATTGCGTTTTAGCCCGCCGCAGGCGAAGCCAACGACTTATTTCAGTGGAACAATCGGCTTTCTACACGAAGAAACTCAGTACTACTGCAAAAATATGACCCTATACCCCCTGAATTTGCTCGTGAAAATCAGGGGCAACAGGCCAAATTCAGGGGGTACCCCCTTGATCAAGGGGGTGTTTGAGATCCCTGCCTAACTTCGATAGGGTGTTCTACGCATCTAGTCATGTTAGCAGTCCTAATACTTCTCTTCCTGCATAACTCTTCTCCTCTTCCACCTACGAGATCCTTCAGCAAGCTACTAATTTGCAATCGATGAACGTTTTTTCGTTTCAGCAAGCCGAAGCACCCGTCCACCGTCGACTTCCGCTTCGGCGACGTGGACGTGACCAACATCGCCAAGGTGCAGAAGCCGCCCGGTACCTTCAGCTCCTCCGTGCCGCCGAAGCCGAGCGCCCTGCCGCGATTTGTCGGAGCTGCTAAGGTTCGTTTGCATCTGTCTCCGAATTCTAACTTCCTCCGAGCTCAGATGGACGTCAAGCAGCGCACCATGACGGCCTCCCGCGCCGCCCGCAAGTCCACGACGACGCCCGCCGTTTCGGAGCGCCTGGAGCGTCTCTCCACTCCGAAGACGCTGCCAGTCGCGGGCCCCTCCAGCCGCCGCGCCGCCAGCATCTCCACGTCCTACACCCCGAAGAAGGGCCGCTTCCAGTTCGTCGACACCACCAAGATGTCCGACGCCGAGCTGGCGCGTTTCCAGCAGCAGCAGCAGGCCGCGGCAGGCAGCCGCATTCCCCTCGAGTAAGGATGGAGATCGTTTGAGAATTTTTTCAAAAAATCGGCCATCTAAAATGCCTGACGTAGCGTCATCAGGCGTAAGGTTGCCTTTTCCGATATCTCCTCGGACATTGAGGGCACCTTCCGAGGTCGGTCAAGGCCATTCCCTAGTGCCCAACGTCCGATATCGGAGAAGGTAACCTACGATGCGTGCGTAGCACCACCAATATCGGACGCGTGCTCTCCGCACCTTACTACGATTTCGGAGGTCACCTTCTCCGAGTCGGAGACGGTTTGCCCGATAACGAAGGTGGCCATCTTTGGCATCATGTCAGAAATTGCCGTCTTCGACATTGAAGGTGATGTATCCGATATCGGATGCGGCCTGTTCCGACATAGAAGATTGTCATTCCCGATATCGGAGCTTTATTAATTCACGATACTATACGGAAAAAATATCTGGTCCGCGTTCTAATTCCTACGCTTTCAGAAAGTAACCGCGTCGCCAAAGGAGCCACGGACGTCGACGCCACTGCCTCTCCAACTCGACTCCCCGACGTTAACCTCATCATTTATCCACCACGTCTCCGTCGTAACCGACGACTAGTATCCGCCTAACTCACTCATGCCCTTGTATTGCCTCTCATGCATCCCTTTGTCTTCTGGGGCCGATCTGCGCGTGTTTTTGCTTGAAAGACAAAAATTTATTGCATAATTTTTCCTTCAAAAATTCTGAAAATACAAAAAAGTACGCGATCGTCCTCGACATTTCTTCCAGTTACCCAAATCGACCCCTTCTCGCCTACTCGTGTCATTGTAATGGGTGCACTCCGACCCGCAAAAATGCGGTTTTCCTTGTCTTAGCGGCGTAAGACGTATGCAATCAATGTGGTTCTTAACGCTGTTTCGGTGTCTTTAAGTAAAGCGATCCTAACGGGATTCACTTCTTAGAAGCTAGCATTGACTGGGGGATGGCGTCCGTCAATTGGATGACTGATACGCTGCGGATTCAAACACATCTAGTCACGACGACCGAGTCGACGTTATTGTTCTCGAGTCTCCAAATAGGCGCCTGTCCTAGCCTTCTACAAAAATGCACCTAGTAGGTTCCGTGAAGGTCTTGTCACCGACCCATAATTGAATCCGTCAGTTGCGTGCATTGTATTTTAACGGCCTTTAGAACACCCGCGTTCACGATGCTTCACACTTTAGTCCGTTCACGGAAGAGTCTAGCTTGGTATCGGCAACAATGATATACCAGAATTCGAGTTGGAACACTTTTCCATCTAAGCTGGCGTGGGTCCAGCAGCACCAGGGCACTGTGGGCAGCCGTACTCCCCTCGGGCAAGCATGGAGATCGTTTAAAAAAATGTAGCAACATGATCGAGCATCAAAAATGTCTGTGGTAGCTTCATCGAGCCCGTAAGGCTGCCTTTTCCGATATCTGCCCTGATATTGAAGGCAACCTTTGAGATCGTCGAAGACAACGCCCTACAACAGATATCCGAGAAGACAACCTCCGATGTACGCGATAGCGCCACCTATATCGGATGCATGCTCTCTGCACCTTACTCCGATATTGGAGGTCTCATCCTCCGAGTCGGAGATGCGCTGCCCTCTAACAAAGGCCGACATCATCGGCATCACATCGGAAAGTACCGTCTTCGACAATGAAGGTGACGTTGTCCGATATCGGATGCGGCCTTCCCCGACATAAGAGCGTGTAACCCCGATATCCGATATACATTTATTTAATTTGCGACTGCCATTTGTGCATATTTTGCTTGGAGAGCAGCTTTGCCTAAAAATTCTTGCATACCTAGCTATCTATTTTAAGCATTCTGAAAATATGTACACAAAAATACGCGACCGTCCTCGACGTTTCTTCCAGGAACTCAAATCGACCCCTTCTCGCCACTCGTGTCATTGGAACTGTTCACTCCGTCCCGCAAAAATGCGGTTTTCTTCTCTTACCGGCGTAAGACATATGCAATCGATGTGGTTCTTAGCGCTGTTCCGGTGTTCTCGAGTTAAGCCATCATAAACGCTGCCCCTTAGATAGAAAATCGGTCGTAGGTACCTATTTGCTACTTTCCGACTTCTTGATTACGCTTTCGATGAGAAGTGTTTTCGGACTTTGTGGCCCTGAATTTGCGCAAAGTACGACCTACCGATCAACCCAGTACATTCGCATTGCTGAAGAGCATTGTGTTTCCACTTGTATTTCGGCTCCATCATACAAGAAAAATTAAAAAGGTTTTATTGTTGTTAGATCTCCTTTTACAATAAAACTCACACACAAATGAGATAAGGCAGTAAAAATACTTTAAGAAATACAGTGAATAATGGGACTTGCGAGAGACAAACGCACAAAAAAGCATGAAGCACCGACCCGTTGTACAATAAATTGCGTCATACAAAATACAAAAGACGTAAAGCATTTTGGAGTAGTGGAGCTAAGATCAACCGGAGTGGAGCGAGTGTGGCGAAAAGCTGCGGCATTTGTGAAGGATGAGGCGATGCGAACGGGGCAGAGCGAGGAGATCCCGACTAAGGCTAAGGGGTACGCTTGCGACCGAGAGCAGAAGAACCATGCGTGAAATGCGACGAGAGCGATTAACGAGAGCTGGTCTGTGCGTAAAATACATGAAATTTTTTCTAGGAAAATACTGAAATACAACACGACGGAAGAGGGCTAGCCTAAGGCTTGGTCACCGGCGAGAGACCACTCCGCTCCTCCGTCTTCCCGGTGAGACCGCGCAACATCGGATTCGCCGCCAGGAACGCGTTGATCAGGCCGGAATTGTCCGCGCCACCCGCAGCCGTCGGGAAGAGAAACGCGGTGGCGCCGTTGGCCGTCGACGGCGTGGTCACCGGCCACATGAACGCGCCGGTGGCGCTGCCCTGCTTCGCGACCATCTCCGCGTTCGCCATGCGCTGCTGCATCTGCTGCAGGTAGAGCTGCCAGTGCGCCGCCGCCATCGGGTTGCCACCGAGCATGGAGGCGATCGGCGAGGTGGCAAGCGTCGACGTGGTGAGGTCGCCGCCGATGGTGCTGCTCACGGAGGTCGCGGTGCTCGTGAACGCGGACTGCGGTGAGGCGGTCTGCGGCGACGTGGGCGTCCGAGCGCTGGACGCGGGCCGACTGCCGACGCCGGTGGAGCTTGGAGACGCGCTGGGATCGCCGGCTGCGCACTTGTTCAGCAATGCGTTCAGCGGGCTCACCATCGACATCATCGACTCGGCTAAACCTTACTGAATTACTGAAAGAAAACAATGCTCAGTAAAAAAGCGTTTGCGGACGGGACCAATCATGAGTACCACGACTAGAACCAGGTCCTAGACCCCAGGACCACAGGGCCAGGATCTGGACCAGGATGCAACTCATTTTGTACGACGCTAGCAATACGTGGACCTCATTGAAACCTCATCTCCTAGGAACTCGGACAGACGGGGAGGGCTGAACTGAGCCAAGGTTTTCGGCCTACGCTTCGCAGCGGACCATCGAAAGTCGAGAGCGGCGTCCTTTTTCCGACGGCCGGGACCATGGTCAAAACCGCCAGGACTAGGATCAGTACCAGGATCTGCCCAGCCCTGGTAACCGACTTTTGTGAAGATTTCTGCTTTCCTTCTAAAAAGTGGGTCATGCGGGTCTGCCCGAGGACGCTTTAGCCCGCACCAGTTTTCCTACTGATCTGCCTTGGTCCCTCCTGCCCGCTCCTTCTCCTTACCGAGTGCCTGCTGTTGCGCAGCCGCCGCGAAGCTCGCCATCAGGGACGCCTGGTCCGCGACCATGATCGCGTTGTGCGTCGAGACGATCGGATGCTGAATGGTGGCGAGCATCGTCGCGTACGGGTTGGAGCTCTGAGCCGCCGCAGCCATCGCCGCGTGTGCGTGCTGCAGTTGCGGTCCGCCGTACGGATGGTGGTGATGGGAGCGCTCCTGCTTGCGGAACTTGGCGCGACGGTTCTGGAACCAGACCTGGACACGCGCCTCCGTCAGTTGCACTTTCGCCGCCAGCTCTTCCCTGAAAGTAACGTTGGTACGGAAAGGATCACTAACAACAAAAGCGCTGGCAAGACCGGAAAAAAATTTTAAGATTTGCACATGGTCGCTTCATGCCGATTAAGGCTTCTCGGTGTGTTATTAGCCATGATAAAACATTAATAAAATTTATCACATGGTACACAGGGGATCATTTAATTTTCAGAAAAATACGTGCAGCATGCCATGCCGCGGACATGCGTACGTGCAGCCATGGGTACCAAGCGGTATCGCATGCAAGAACAAGCAATGTACATTTCAGTCTAATGTACTTCAATGCCGAACCGCAGCTTGGACTTTAGGAGCGTCATTAGTCGTGCTTTCTCCTCAATGTTAGCTAATCCTCTAGCTAATGGCCAATATGCGGAACTAATCCCCGAAAGCGCAACGTGGTACGCGTAGCTTGGCGGAGCAGAACATGTCACAACGGAAATGTCACAAGGGATTAAAGAAGTGACGCAAGTCAATTTAGCGAATATCGCAGAAGTTACGCACTTTCGTGCGTCTGTTTTAAGGACGCAAAAGCATGTGCGTCGCGCGCGACGGCGAAAAACGCCGCCTAATTCCAAGCGCCAGCGAAGAACACCCAGGACCTCAAGCACATGGTAAGAGTACCTCAGTTACCAGCAATGGCCAGCGGCTACCTCTCACTGACCACCGTAGTGACCCCAGACCAAGCCACCTGAAGGTTCAGCACAAGCCTGCCTCGCGTGTCTTTCGGACGTTGACTGTATTTATCCGGACCCTTTGCACTAACCGAAACCTTATTATTTTATTTTAATATTTTTATTATATTATTTTAAAATTTTTAATATTATTGTTTGTTTAATTTTATTTAGTAACGTGACACGCAGAGCATGCAGGGGGGTGCTCGTCCGACCTCACCTGCTTAGACCTGCAGCAATAAGCCCCGATAACCGGGGTTTCCAGGAAATCATATTCGGCGGGCTCGGATGCGCGCGCAGGCCTATAATTACGCCTTGCATGCTAATTAGTCATAATTGACGTGATCGATGAAGGATGCGACAGTGATTCCCCGGACCGCTCTCGTTGCGGCCACTCGAGCAGGTGGTGTAACCGAGGCCACCGCGGCGTCATAGACACGCGCCCGCTCGTTACGAACGCTTCCTACGCAGCTGCTGCCGTGCTCCGCGCGAAAGGACGCATGTGGCCATTGGCGCAAGCGGTCGCGGTGGCTTTGATGGCGCCGCGGATGCTAATAAGCGCGACATGATCGAACCCTTGAGATAAGAGTGGGCATATTAAGGGGTTGTGCGAAGCTTACCGATTGCCAATTATGGGTCTCAGGTTGCTTAGGAGGACTCTTGGATTACGAGAAGCGCACTTAAGCGTGCGGAGAAAGGCGAAGATTTCGGAGAAGGGCACTCGGTTTGCGGAGAAAAGCGAAGATTGCGGCGAAGGATACTCAGTTTGAGGAGAAAAGCTGCGGAGAAGCGCACTACGCTTGCGGGGAAATACGGAGAAAACTCTCATTTTGCGGAGAAACGCAGAGAAAACTCTCATTTTGCAGAGAAATGCGGAGCAAACTTTCATTTTGCGGAGAATGGCTCACAATCTTTGGAAACGACAGCATATTTCAGTTAGCCTCCCTAACCTCATCCGAGCACTCCCAGGACCTGCCCTCCCACTGAGACGATTCGCTTACCTCAAGAAGACGTCCGGATAGTGGGTGGTCATGAAGACCTTCTCGAGCTCGTCGAGCTGGTATGCGCTGAAGGTGGTCCGGTACCGGCGCTGCTTTCGCTTGCCGTTCTCGTCCGCACTGAGGCGTCCGTCCGGCGACATCTCCTGCTTCAGCTGCTCGGAGCCGAGTACACTCGTGTCGGAGTTGAGAAGAGAATGGTCTGAAAGTTCAAATTAAAACAGGTGGCTGCATGGCCTTGCTGATCCTGGCTCGTTCTCCTTATCCTCAAAGTTATGCTCCTCATCCTCAAGCACTTGCTCCTATGTCATATATTCGTGCTTCGCGGTCCTCAAGCCCATGCTCTCCTTTTTGCTCAAGATTCTTATGTCCTGATCCTGGCCCTGTGGTCATGAGGGTCTTATTCTTGGTCCTGGCCATCGAGAAAAGGACGCCTATCTCGTCTTTCGATAGCCTTATGCGAAGCGTAGGCCGATGAAAATTTTGGTATTTTGTCGAATTTTCAATCAGAATTTCTTCCTATCGTCGACGCAATTCCGCCCTCTCCGTCACTCCTAATTCCTAGAAGTTGAAGTTTCTATCGAGACCGGAGAGTTTACCAGCGTGATATCGAGAAAAATGAGGTGCTTTCTTGTCCTGATCCTGGATCTAGTGCTGCGGTTCTGGGGGTCTAGGTCCTGGTCTAGGGACCCATGAAAAAAATACCCAGCCCTGAAGGGTCCCATGCTAATCAAACTCACGGGCAAACTTATGCGCCACACTAATCCATCTCATGCTTCTTCCGTTCAAACTAGGCACACTTCATCATATCGCCACGTTTTGAAATACGGCAACACTCATGCTTTACACGCCTTGCTCACCTCCATTCGGATCCCCGCCATTGTCATCGACGTCGTCTTCGTGTTCGTACTTCGTAAGCGGCGGCGCACCTGTCGCGTCGCCATCCGCAACGGTGGCGCCAGATGGCGCTACCTCAACGGTCCTCTTGGGTGGCGCCGTCGCCGTGAGATTCTCGATGGCGAACGGCGACGAGAACGTGGAGTTTCCGGAGGACTTCGCAGGAGACTTCTCCGTCGGAGACGCACTCTCGACGGACTCCGCTTTCGGGGAGTGCGCCGCAAACGCATTTGCGCCATCCGTGGCGTCGTCGCTCGGAGTGGTCGGTAGGTGCAGCTTGCCACCGGAGAGTTGCGCCGCGAGCTTCTGCTGCATGGCGAAGAAGGAGGCGAACTGTTCGGGTATCGGCTTGCTTTCTTCCTGAACAAATGTTTTAATTTAATTTAATTAAAATCAATTTAACTAATAAGTTATTTAATTGATTAAATTTAATTTTTGAAGCAAACAATTTTATTTTTACTATTTTTTTTTGTTTTACCCGGCAAAAAGATTTCCAGTAAATAAAGAAATAATTTTAGGCACACTTAGACGCTGAACAGTTTTACCTGCATCATGAGCATATTCATGGAAGCGTTCCGTTCTCTCGATGACGGGTATTGGCGGGATCCGGTGCAGAAACGTCGCACGGTTGTTGTCGAGCGCAGTCAGCGCAGAGTCGAGCGCGAAGAAGGCAGTCACAGCGGAAGAATACGGTTGCCTGGAATTTCAAACGTTCATTGAGTTAGCGAACAAAATGGCGCGAATAGTGTGGACAGCGCGAACGCGCAAATTTATGCGCACGAAAGAGAAACATAGTGTTTGATGAGAGAGGGACACAAGCTAACAAGTGAGGAGCATGAACTTAGGTATGTTAGACGTTGTGTAACCGCATGCCGCATTAACTTGGGTGCATAGCAGTCTCTGTAATCATACAGGGGAGCATATGCACGTCGCGGAAACTACGTAATCTTCGTTCCCATTCGCGTCAGTATCGGCAACAATTGGCATCACAGCAAGAACGTATTACGTATGTGGCATCCGCCCGGCGCTGCCAGGAGAACACCGGAAATACGTCGCGCCGCGCGCTCGAGCCGGATTTGTACTGCTATTGCGACGTGGAACGTAACGAACTTTTTATGACGCTTAGCGTATTTATCGTCTTTTGCGGCGCGATGACGCCGTCTTCCAAGTGTTCCACGAGACTGAGCGCGTCATTATACCTACGCGCATGTGGCAAGCCGTGACCTCAGACGCTAGGCATATTTTTCCTCGGGTAGTGGGTCGAAATACATAAGCATCAGGCTTGGACCTCACAGGAACCACAGTAATGGTGTGGTCCTCGTAAAGGTCACCGTGGAATCACATGACCTCCCTGTTTCACATATAACTCGCCAAGACGCGAAGGTGACCAAGGCTCGCAAGTCGTGTCGCGAGGTCCTCAGACGCGGAGAAATAAACGCTAATTTGTTGACATCAACCATCGCGCTGCGGCGGGAAAGGTTACTGTTCCGCGGCGCGGCACGCGTCAATCGAGTCGGCTGCTGACGGCGCAACAGGTGGTCTGGCAGTAGCGCGCCGTGTTTGGCAGAAATGCGTCAGCAGTGCGCTGCCCTGTGCAAGGTGCGATCATCGCACCGCCGCGAGTGCACCTGGCTCGCCGCTGGACGCAGCGCTAGGTGCAATATTTCAGAGGTGACGCCGCTTCGCTGAGGTCAGCAGTCGCGGCGGCGGCGCTAATTGACGCAGAATTAGCGAAATGTGACGCTAATGGCATTACGGTAAGTGCCAAATTAATGCGAGACGCAACTTGTAGGATCACGTAGGCTTCGACTACGTCCTCACTTCCCAATGAGTATGCTCATGCTTTTGCGAAGTGAGCAGCATCAGCTTGTATTTTAATAAACACATCTCATGTGCTTGTGTAAACACTTAAGAATGCATTAACCTCATGAGGTTGTCCTTCCCTTAAAATTCTTCCCTTCACTCCGTAATGCGTCTCACGCAAGCCCGCGCGCCACGCAGTTCCTCGAAGCGACGACAAAGCGCTAAGTAAACTAATTAACAGTCCAATTAGTGCTGAATGTCCGTCGCGTCGTGGCAACTCATCCCGTCGCGCTCGCACTTATTTAATATTAATAAACGCCCGCATTAGTTCCATGCAAGCGGCGATGAAGCGCTGCGCCATCGCAGTGGCGCAAGGACCGAGTGACTCGTCGCGGGCTAATTGGGGCTACCTAGCGACAACCGCCGCTAGTGGACAAGCGGGCCTCGATGGCACCAGATTAAGTAGAATTTGAGGAGCGCCGAATATGCGCTGGATTTATGGCGCCGCCCTGGCACCGCGCAAACTGTCGCTACTGCATTGCGCAGCCGACAGCATGTTTGTGCGCGCAACCTGGTTACGAAATGCGCTCAATTGAATCAGCATATAAAATGAGATCTCTGACCGAGATTGCCTGGCAACAGGAAGGACAGCAGGGCAAAGTACAGTGGCAATAGGCCACGTCTAGACAATTTTATTATTTGGAATGCGAAAATACTCGAATATCATATTCAGCCTGGCAAGTGAAGAACAGCTTGCGCAGGCCGAAAAAGTGCGCTGGTCCAACCGGGAAGAGACACGACCAGTCTCAGGGAAGGAACTGAGGCCAGATGGAGAAGGAATTGCTGGCAGCTAACCGATGCAGTGGAGTGGGAAAAGGGGTTGTCGCCATCGGAGAATGAACTGAATCGGATCGGATCGGAGAAAGGCATGTGCTTTTGCATTCGCCTATTTTGCACTCTCCAAACTCATCAAATTTTGCAATGCACACGGCTTCTCAAAGCCAAATGTGCACTGCATACGTAGGCGTTCAAGATACGCCAAAATGGCGACGACACGTAGTCGAGTGCTTAACTAATCTAATGCCAGGTTCCGCTTACGACATTAGCGACGCCACTTGCCCGAAGCGAAGTACCTTCCACCTGGCGCCTAACTTAATAATAGCCTATACCGCGCAATGCGCACCTGAGGCAGCGCAAGGTACGGTACCCGCTCCGGGTGCACTCCATTTGCGCAGCACTGCGTCAAGCGATTGCGCGTGAAAACCTAATTAATTAGCTGCGCATGCGCACCACGCAGGGAACGGGACAGGGAAGCGGGAACAAAGTGCGCTTGAGCGCAAAACACCTGTGACGTCGGCCGCGCAAACGTTTGAGTGGAGCACGCGCAATTGTAGCCGCTACAAATTGACTTAAAAAATGAGATAAGCTTGTGCTTGTTTGCGCGAATGAGGGGAATACAGTTAGGCCAAAAATGGTGCCAATGCGTGGAAGAGTCAGTGCAAAAAGTGCGCTACGTAAGCAGGAGCACGGTGAGGGGCCCCCCGACGCGGTCGCATAAAACAAGCGTTGGACCACAGGGGCCGACCGCCACACAGCGAGGATCCACGTTTTCGGACCACGGCCCGATTTAGGACGCTTCCAGACCATGACCACAGTAGAGGCCCCTATATCCTCTAGAGAACCATTGCTGGACCGCCGTTCCCTAGACCATAGCACGCCCCTCTGACTGGGAGCTGACTAGGACGGCCCTCGAAACCACGTAGCTAAGACCTCGTCGAACGACTTAATCGGACCTAAGTTGGCTAGAACCACGCGTTAAAACCTCAACGGGCCTCTGATGTTTGGACCTCGTATGGACTTTAGCAGACTCTATGAGAGATGTGACCTCGAGACCCGTTGAACGGACCAGGACAGACAGCAGACCTGACATTGCGAGGAGGTCCAGTGACCCAGTCTACCCGCTTGGTTAGCAGCGGTTACCACAATGAAAGTTTTCAAGCGCCCTAAAACTGTCGAACACACTATGCATTTTGAACCTATAACTGACTGGACACGCGCTTGTGACGTCCGTTACGGCTCACAGAGAATGGATCAAAGCTGCCTGCGTTCCAGAGCTAATTAGCGCCAGAGCGCTGAAACACTGACTTTATACCCCTACACGCAAACAGCGCCATTCATGCGAGTGGGTACACAAAGTGACATAAGCTCATGAATGGACGCCATTTGTCCGCTCGGGCAGCTAGTGGGATAGCAGCACTTGAGTCGTTAGTGATATCACTCGACCCGGAGATTAGCGCTCGGATTAATCGGAGCGAGGGTGGACCTGGATTAAGCGTCACCGAGAAGAGCGAGGGTGGACCCGGATCCGGCTCGGATGTGACAATATTTTCCGAGAAGGCACGATGGAGATGAATAGATGGGCAAATGTGTTCCAGGTCCGTTCCGGGAAACTCAATTTGCACTCGGTGTTGTGGTAAATAGTGCAAAAATGTGAGACGGATCTGCCTTGCCTCACTGTCATAGCCTCCGTTTCACACGTCCGTTATCACCTCCTTCACCTTCCCAGACAAGTGTTCCTTCCCGCAGGGCATGTTTTCCCTCGCGCACTATCAGCCACGTCGCTGCTTGGCCCCGTAGGTGTCATCGAAGGTGGCACAAAGTGCCGCCGGCGATTATCATGTCAAAATGCTAAGGTGGACAAATCACTGGGAAGTTCCCCTGTGACATTGACAAATTGGCAGATAGGGGATCGGAGAAGAATGGTACATTTGAGTGCATTCGATTGTAATGTTTAATACTGCCACGCGTTTCATTGTCAGGTATCACGTACTAACTGCCCTAAAGGGCAGCAACGTGATGAAGGTGTTCGGTGGCACGTGCCATGGGGCCTAAAGGGGTTGGCAGCGCGTAGCGAGACGCGCCACAGTATGCGCATAGGAAACTGGACAGTGGGCAAACACATAGCAAAAAACACATCCTGGAAGCAACTCCACGGGAGAAGTAAGGTAATGGGTTAGGGAACAAAGTGTTTGAACCGGAGAAGAACGTGTTTTGAGTCGGAGAAGAAAGTGTTTCGAGTCGGAGACGAGAGTGTTTTGAGTCGGAGAAGAAAGTGTTTCGGGTCGGAGACGAAAGTGTTTTGAGTCGGAGAAGAAAGTGTTTCGAGTCGGAGAAGAGAATGTTTTGAGTCGGAGAAGAAAGTCTTTCGGGTCGGAGAAGAGAGCGTTTTGAGTCGGAGAAGGAAGTGTGGCCAGTTCATGAAGGATAAATCGGAGAACTACGCATCTTGACTAGCACAAGGACATTGACATAACAATGTGGGTGAAAACCTGACAATATCCGCCAGTGGGACACTCCAGGGAAGCACCTGCTTGCGATAGCCGGGAAGACCCATCTCAGTAGATAATCGGGCAATTAGAGGTTAATGAGAAGCAGTGGTCATCGCGCGCTTCCAGCGGCTACTATAATTTCGCAAATCCGCTTAATCCACACCGGAGCGGTTGGCGCATCGTCGCGGCGCCGGTGCTGATTAGTGAGCACCTGGAAGGAGCGGAGCGGATCATAGTCCTGTCCAGTTGAGGCAAAACAAATTACCGTAGCAAGTTGGGCATATATTACCCCTTCCATGAATTCCATACAATGATGTTTTCGCCATTCCATGCGAAAAAGGACAAGAATGGTTTCACGAAAACACAACATTTTTCTGAATAGTCACGTGTTTCAGAAATGGTTTTCCCACGTATTTTCCTCTGATTAATAAAATACAAAATCCTTTATAAATAAAATATAAACCCTTTATAAAATACCTATAAAATAAATAATATAAAATCCTTTAATCCCTAATATAATATAAATAATATAAAATCCTTTAATCCCTAATACAATATAAATAATGTAAATCCCTAAAATAAAAATATTTTAGAGGTGTGCAAGATTCTGTATATACCCAAGGCAATAATCAAGGTACTAGGTAACAAGCTGATATTTATAATTTAAACGATGAAATACACTTAGCCGCGGCACACGTAACTACAGTACGCTCAAGATGCAAAGTTCGCTCGCGAAACGTAAAACTTTAATGGCGCTGACACATCCCAAAACGGGCTCGCCCCGCCAGCGGGGAAGAAGGACTGCTGCGCCGAGGAGTTGCGAATTTCCCTCCCGAAATGGCGATGAATTGGCGGGCGGGCGTGGGCACGCCCTCTTCATGCGGGCCGACGACGCATGCGGTGGGCGGCGCCGCTTTGCCCAAAATTGCGCTAGTGGTCCGTCAACACAGCGCTCTCTTAGCGGTGGACCTTGAAGACTTAATCGGGCCAAGTCGCAGGGGCCAAGTAAAGGGCAATGCCAGGGTCGGTTCGTCCTGCATAGGCCTACTTGGGCAGATATAGCATACCCGACGTAGGTCAAAGAATCAGCTTAACCAGGCTGCAGCAAAAGCCTGGCTAGGCCGCCCATCGCCCAGATTCTTTAGGCAGGACGCACGTAGAATTGTTATGGGCCACTTTGTGAGCTTACTTCGCTTGACCCGCACAATTGTGTTTACGAGATCCGGCACGGAAGAGGATGCAGGTGCCACCTCGCTCTGCGGGTGGCTCATTACAAGAGGGCCAGAGTACAGTCCAGACCTGTTCGAACCTATCTAGAAGTGAACTAGTTTTCGCCGCGGCTTGAGATACAGGGCGAGGTCCACTCGGTGTCTATTCGGGTGCAGTTCAGAAGACCACTTCGCACCGCACACAATGCTCAACATGGCTTTTGCTACAGCTGCGCATGCGTCGCCGTGACGCCGCCGACGGCACCTCGCGTCAAGTGTCAACAACGCCATCCACGCTGTCCACAGCAGCACAAAGGGCCATTGCCACTGCGGCGGTGTTGTCGTCCGCTTCGCCTGCTTGCTCGAGCCTAATGCAATTAGCCTCGTTTTCCGCGCACCGGGTCCGTGCGTAAGCGGGTGGTTCGCGCGCGTGCAGGCGGATTTTTTGAAATGTGACACTCCGGCTGCTAATTGAGAGCCAATGGCGGGCGGGGACAAATATGCGGTTAATGTGTTTGCTCGAGAGCTATTTGGGAACGGAACGATGTCGCGGACGCATGATGACGTTTAGCGCTAAAAGTGGCCGTAGCAAGGTGTAAATGATGAACCCGTGAACGGCAGCTTTGACGGGATGACAGGACAGGACAGACAGAAAATCGCAAAAGTTTATTTTCATGTCGAATTTTTTCCTTACGCAAAATGCTTTTTTTCGTCCAAAGTTTGGGTTTTTATCGTACTAAATTTGCGGCTTTTCGTACCATTTTTTGGCGTAAACATAACCCAAATTTGGTATTGGGAAAATCCTAATTAGCTATTTTCTCTCGTATTTACGTGTTTTACCCATTTTATAAAGTAGCATTACTGACTTCAATGCGCTGAATTGTTCCCTGGTTTTTCCCAGTACTATCTAAGACCCTATCTACCGCTCGCTTAGAACATTACCGACATGGTGAAAATTCGAAGCCACGCTGGCCAAAGTTTCATTTCACAGCTACCACTTCCAGCACGGTAACCTCACCGAAATTCCCACTCTCCCAGCACTCACGAACAAGCCGAAAGCACCGATGGGCGCTCGGAATTACAAGTACTTACATGCCCATAAGTGCCTCGAAATGACTGGGAGGGCGACAGGTTCATCGTTTTGTCGCTTAATGGCCGTGAAGTGGACGCGGCGGGCGCGCAAGTCACGTTTGTCGAAACTGCGCAATGGGCGGCGTCCTTTGAAGCGTCGTCAAGCGCATGTGGCTCATGGACCTGATTGTGCGCATGGACTACGAGTGCGCAAGCGGATCAACGCGCAATTAGGCCAATGAGTGTTGTCCGTGCAGGCGTGCCCCTCGGTAATTACCGTACCACTAATGTGGGCAAGTGGACACCGATTTGTAAAAGAATCTCCTAGAGGTGGACGACAGATGTGGGCCGAAGAAAGAGGCCGACAAGCGGCGAGCATTGACTTGGGCACGCAAAAAAGTCGGTTAGGGCGGGAAAGTACACGACAGCATCGTTACTAAAGAACTATAAGACCGTACGCAGGAATGTCCCAGGCCACAAAGACTGCAGTTGATTCCAGTACGGTCTATACGCGCCTAGAATTGACAAGCATAGGTCTAGAGGTCCCTCAGAAGGGAAGCCCTTCTACTAGCCAGAAGCTGCGCACTTGCCATTTATGGTGGGCCCGGTACCAAGGGTGGGCACATTATTTCTGAGTACCTGGGCCAGGACCATGACCTAGACCCCAGGACTACAGGACCGGGACTAGTACCAGGACCGGGACCTGCATAGCCCTGCCCTGCCGTGCCCGGTACAGAATAGTGTCCTCTTTATGGCTAACTGAGCGCCTAAACCAATGTGTCCGAGAGGGTCAAACGCTACGCTAAGGTGGTCTTAATGGGCTTTGAAAGATTGAGGAAAGTCTAAAGTCCACCTAGGTTTTGTCCATTTTGCGCCTAAAGTGTACCAGTTCAAGCCCATTCGAGTTCTTTCGGGATCGTATAAGTCGAATCTATAATTATTGCCTAGCTTTGAGCTCGAATTTAGCCGTCAAGTAATTTACCACATGGATCCCAAAGTGGCCCACTAATCGTCGAAGCACAGGTCTTTAAGCGCGCCGCGCCGAATTCCATTCAGGTCCACTCGGCCCGGGCTAATCGCCGAAATTACAGGAATCACGCTCAATTGCTACGGTGGCGCCGCATCAATTAGCGCTTGCCGACGTCGCCGTGGAGAGTTACTAAGCCGAATAAGCCGAATGAAATTGTCGCGCGGCGCCGCGCGGCACCAGCCCCAAGTGGGGCTCGCTCTAAGTGAAGCAATCATCGTCTTAGGTCCGCGTCTAGAGGTCCACAAAGGGACCGCGCCAATCAACACGCGTGCACGCTCGATTAGCGCCATTCAGGCAGGTGACGGCGGCGCGCCATGCAAATCGGAGGGTGATCGCTGTGGGGCGATCCGATACCCCCTCCCCAGCGGAGGGCGCAACATTCGAGGAAATCCGATAATTGAGCGTATCAGATCGCACAGCGCGTCGGAGTGCCACGAAGGTCTCAGTGACGGTGGGCGGCAATTAACTGCCTCATTACACGCATTTGAAGTGGCGCAGAGGAGAAGGGTACCGTAGCGAGGAGGACAGAGCCGGAGAGTTTGGAATCGGACAACAAAGCTCTCGGACATGCATTAGCGTCCAGCGTGGTTGCGACAACGATCATACAGTGGCTCACGTTTTGTATGATGCAGGAAATGCCAAAAATGGAAACTAGCGGATTTTCAGGGAGATCCGAACCGAGGGCGGTTTTTGGATGCAGCTTCGCAATCAAATCAATTTTTGGACGATCAAAGTGTTAGCCAGAAGGAACCGTAAAGAGGAGTGGTGTGCTTATTTGTGGACTCTACGCGAAAGCCGGCTAAGACGTAATAGAGAGGCCAGTATACCGGCGCAAGGAAGGCGTGCCTTTGCACTAAAGCACTTTGCGCGTAACGGCCTTGAGCAAGCAGCCGAAGAATCGTGGAGCGTGTACAGTCATCAAAACTTTTCTGCAAAATAAAAATCGTTCTGTAAATGATATGTTCGTTTTTAGAAGCGAAAAAAATTCCTAAAATTTTTTTCGGGAAAGTCCTAAGCATCAGGAAAGACTCAAACTCATGGCAAAGTTGAGCTAGCAGTGGGCGGCATGAGCTCCCGAGCAGCACTTCAAGTATCCGAGGGAACCAAAGCGGGTATTGAAGAGAGAACAAGCTAAGTACACGGGGTCGGAATGCATGGAGCGATGTGGACCAGCTGATGTGGTCACACGGCTCGTCGCGCTGTCACCCAATTCGGCGGTGTTTCGCTTGTTTATCGTCAGCTGACTGACCGCTGTTGATAAAGCGCGTTCGGCGGCCGCCGCGTTCCCGCGGGCGTTCGTTCTCCGGCCGAAAAGTTTGCTCTTCGAATGAGCGGACAATTAGCGGGCAGCATCAGCAGAAACCATTAAAAAGCGGGCTCACGAATGATGCGGCCGACGCGGCTGGTACAGTTCGGAACGCAAGCGGAGGAAGCAGCAGGTGAGTGTTGATTACAAAAATGTCGCAATGGGTGACTGATAATTAGCGCGCGCGAAAACACGTAAACAATGAAGGAACTAGCGCTAGCCGAGGGAGCAAGGATTACGCCATTTTGGAAAGGATGAAGACGCACAAAGGATGCAAAAATTACCTATGCATATGAGTCCAAAAAATCACTACCAGCTTCACCAAAAAA
>JNEY01000816.1:30346-50953 GCA_020875895.1 Aphelenchus avenae
GCAAAAACAAGTTTCGGCCGTTCCCGTGTCGCAGTTTGCTCCGCGGTTTCAGTTACCTACTTACAGCGGCTCGTTGGCCGATTTTCCTTCTTTTTACGACAGCTTCGAGGCGCTGGTGGACAGGAATCACACACTGTCAAACTTTGAAAAAATGACTATTTTGCTTTCGTGCCTTGAAGGAACCGCAAAACATGCTGTCGCTGGTTTTAAACCGACCAACGATAATTACGAAATCGTGAAAAATATTTTGAAGGAACAGTTTGGGAACCGGAGGGTCCTTTTGAGGGAATTAAACTCCGAATTAAAACGGCTTCCGCAGGCTTCGAACAATCTCTCTTCACTTCAGCACACATTCCGCGAGGTCGAAAGAATCTTGCGCATTTTGGAGAACCAGGGGCAAGATATCGATCACGAACAAATGATCCTTACGGTCGAGGAAAAACTTCCAAAAGATCTTATGAAAGAAATTTACGAAATTCGACGTCTCTACAGGGATCAGTGGAACATGAGCTTGTTCCGAAAAACTATAGCTGAAAAGATCCTCGACCAAACTGAAATTGACAACATCAGTCGCTCAATGAGATCCGCATCGGATAAAACACATGGTCCCGATAAGCACAATTCGCAAACTGGAAGGGGTAAACACCTTCCAAGCCGGGATAATCGGGGTAATGGTCCGTTGAGACCAACAGCGGCATTTTTGACAAGTTCCGACAAAACACCCCGATGCTATTTTTGCGATAAATCCGGCTCACACTGGTCCTCAGAGTGCCGTACTTACCCGTCTCCAACGGATCGGATACAGAGAGCAAAGGAGCTCAATTTATGCCTGAAGTGCTTATCCAAAAGTCACCACATGAAAGCTTGTCCGAGCAAAAAGCTTTGCTTTTGGTGCAAAAAGACACATAACAGTTCTTTATGCTCGAGCTATCAAGATGTTCGATTTACTGAACAATCCTGAGGAAATGACTGAGGATCCCTCCGCTACCGTGCTTCTCAAAACTTCTTGGCGTAGTCCGGACATACTAATCGGCGCAAATCTTCACCACATGTTCAGCATATCGCGTTTGCGTTCTCTTTCGAGTGGGGCGGAAATCCTTCAGTCATCAATCGGCGTGGGTATTTTTGGCCCTCTCCCGCGAGAAATATTAAGCGGGCGCTCTCAGCCCAAGGTCATATGTTCCTTGACCAACGCTATTGATCCCTGCGCGTTTACCGGTACAGATGATGCGCAAGAGAAGACAACTCGCATTTACAAATCGCAAATGGACGAGTCTTTGCGTAGAGACCTCGAGCGAATATGGAGGTGGGACATATTAGGCCTCACTCCAGATCCATGTATTTCGGACGGGGACAAGGCGTTAGCAATATTCGAGGCCAACATCAAATTTTGTGAGAAGGAGCGACGCTATGTGGCCGCATTTCCTATGATTGAAGGCCACCCTCCGATACCATCAGGGGAAATTTACTGCAAAAACCGTTTTGTTTCGGGGTTCAAAAACTTGACAAAAAAGCCGGACAGCTTAATAGCGTACGATAAGGTGTTCAAAAAATACGAGGCAAACCGAGTAAGCGAAGACGTTACAAACCTCGGCGTGAAACCAGGGAAGTATCCGAGGGTTTACATTAATCACCACGCCGTTTGGAAGGAGGGGAAGAAAACGCCTCGGCCAGTGTTCGATGCATCTGCCTGTCCGGTTAAAGGAGCTCCTTCGCTAAACCAATGCATGCATGTTGGACCGGTAGCCATTTTCATGCCTCAGATCATAGGGCTTACGTGCCGATTTCGTACCGAGTTATTTGTAGTACTATCTGACATCCAAGCAGCCTTCCACCAAATTTTGTTAGCAGAACATCAGAGAAATTTGACATGCCACTACTGGGTTCGGGATATTACTCTAGGTTTAAGCCCAAACAACATCCGAGTGTACCGTTTCCGTTCTGTGCCATTTGGCATGACCGGATCGCCATTCATCCTCCTCGCTACAATTCGAACCCACTTGAAGCGGGAAAACTCGCCTCTTGCGTCAGAGCTTATCCGAAACACTTTCGTTGATAACTTGATGCTAACGGCGCCCACCAGGGAAATCGCAAAACAAAAGGCAGTTGAGCTTAAGCGACTCTTTGCCAAGTGCTCCATGAACGTTCGGGATTTTGTCTCAAACGATACGGCCCTAAACCATGAGCTCAGTAAGATTTTCGAACAAGAGGTGCCCGAACCGCTAAGCAAATTTTTGGGGATTCCGTGGCACGTGGAAGAAGACGTCCTTCTGATCCCCAATCCTGTTACCCAGGAGGACTTTTCCGAGATTGCCAAAATTACCAAGCGGAAAGTAGCTAAGAAGTCGGGACAGCTGTATGACCCTCTCGGTGTGATAGGCCCCGCTGTTGTGAAAACGAAATTCTTTATGCAAAAATTATGGCAGAAATCATACGGGTGGGACATCGTTTTGGACTCCGAAGACGCCCAGGAATGGAAATCGATCCTCGAAGGGCTACAAATTCGAGAACCCATCAGATTTCCGCGTTTCGTACCTAATAACCCCAGCAAAGACGTTTCAGTGGCACGTTTTCACTGACGCTTCAAAACTCGGCATGTGTGCTGTTGTTTACCTCGTTGTGGTTGACTCAAAAGGCCATAAGCATAGTCATCTAATTCACGCGAAGTGCAAGGTCAACCCACTAAAACCTGTTTCTATGGCGCGACTCGAACTGACGGGGGTAACCTTGGGTGTCCGTCTTCTTTCGTATTTGCGCAACGAAGTTAATGTCGCAACCGACGCGGAATGCTTCCTCTGGACCGATTCTCTCATTTGTATCGGTTGGTGCCAGTCAATGTCCCTCACTTTACCACTTTACGTCAAAAATAGGGTGAAAGAAATTCGCAGTTTTAGCGGCCTAAAAATTGGTCACGTTCCGGGGGAGCTCAATCCGGCCGATTTAGGGTCTAGGTCAGTACCACTTGAAGCATTACGCCTTACTCCTGGTCAGCACCATTCTTGGTGGCATGGACCGAAATTCCTCATTGATTCGAATTTTCCGGACAGCCCCAAGGAGGTGCCTCAATACCCAGTTGACGCGGTTATGACTATTATAACCCAACGTGACGTGGTCATAGATCTTTCGAGGTACAGTACGTTGCGAAAAGCAATACGATGCGCTGCTTACGTACTGCGTTTCGTTGGCTACTGTGCTAGGTCTAAGCAAATCAACCTGCAAGGAATATGCTCAATGACTTTAGCCCTCCCCAAAGGTGCGTCACTCACTTTTGAGGATCTCGACTTGGCTGAAAAGCTCCTAATCTGGCTAGATCAGTCGCTCTCTCCCCCGACCGCCGAGCACATATATAACCTCAACTTGTACAAAGATAGCGACGGCATTTGGCACTGCGCCGACCGATTGCAAAATACGCCTGAGGGTCCTAAACAACCGATTTTTTTGGCACCAAAATCAAGTCTGGTCAAAGCAGCTTTAGCCGAATGCCATCGACTACAATATCACGGAAAACTGAATCCTACTTTATCCTGCTTCTACAAGACGTTCTGGAGTCCCAAAGCACGGCAGTGCGCTAAGCAGGTGATCCGTAAATGCATCATCTGCCGCAAGCATAGTCCTAAGGTCTTCAAGTTACCGTCCTTTCCACCGTTACCGCGTGAACGTCTTATTCAAGCAAACGCCTTTACTTTTTGCGGGGTTGACGGCATCGGCGCATTCACGGTCCGAGTAAAACCAAAGTCAAAGGAAACGATACGGGTGACTGCAGTTTTATTCACATGTTTTGTATGTAGGGGGGTCTATATCGACTTACTTGAAAACAATAGTGCTGACGCATTCATCCACACTCTGAGACGTTTTATTGCGCGACGGGGATGCCCAAAAATTATAGCATCAGACCATGGGACAAATTTTGTACTTGCATCCAAAGTTTTGTCCGAATTAGAGCCAGTTGGTGTAGCCGATCCCGTTCTTTCGGAATTTCTTTCAGCACGAAAAATAACCTGGAAGTTTATCACGGAACTTTCCCCTTGGAAAGGCGCAATCTGGGAAAGGCTTGTCGGCTTAACAAAAAAGGCACTTCGCTTCGCCATAGGGAGAAAATGCCTGACCGTAGAAGAAGCTAGAACCGTGTTAGCGGAATGTGAAGCAGTTCTTAACTCGCGCGCTCTTACATATGTCGATGAACCGCCTCACACCACCATTATGCGTCCGATTGATCTCATTGGGAACATAAACGCGGCGACGTTGGCTATGTACGAACCCCACTCGCTAAACGTAGATGACTTCAGACTGGGAAACCTAGGTACGAAGGAAAAGCTTACCGAGACCCATATGTCCCTAAGTCAGTACACTAAACGTTTCTGGTCCATGTTCTTTTCGCATTACGTTCCCATGTTACGCCAACGATATCAGCGCGATCATAAACAGAAACATTTTGTCCCACGCGAACTGATTTTAGGTGAAGTCGTGACGTTGGTTACTCCCCAATCTCCCCCGGGAATCTGGCCACTTGCAAGAGTTATTGAAATGCCAGAAAACACGTATGGTCCTATACGCCACGTTGTCCTGAAAACTAAGGGAGGAAACCGGCTAACAAGACCCATAAGTCTCATAGCCCCTTTAGAGGCCCACATTTCGGAGGGGGAGGGTCCCGTACCGGGAAACTCTGAAATTTCTTCGCGTGATAATTCGCGTGATGACCGTGACTGTCGCGTTGGCGTGCATGTCGATAGTGAGCAAGGTCATTGTACATCGCCTAATGACGACATTGCAGAAGCGTCAACGATGGAACACCTTCAACCGGACCAGGTTCCACCTGACCAAGTACCTCCTGCGGACGAATCCGTCGACCACCCTGGAGATCCTGACGGCGGTCAGCGTATGGGAGGCGACGGAGTTCTGTCGAACAATCCGAAGGCACAAGACGAAACGGACCAGCTAGTGGAACCCCTTGGACTTCTGGATTTGAGCAGCGAAGGTAAGAAGGAGTGCGGACGGAATGAATCCCGTTATGCTTTACGCCCGCGTTCGCAAAAATGGAAGGACTTTCTAAAGCTTGCTGCTTCGGTATTGGCGATGGCTCAATTGCTTCTAGGCATAATGATGGTCCTTCTCTGTCTGGTACCTTCGGCTCATGCTATGCCTGCGCAAAGTGACACTTGCTGGTACCCACCGAGAGATATCCCACTCTACCCACTTCACAGCAAAAAGTTGATAAGCGAATACCATTGCCAAAACGGAACTTTTGTGGAGCATACAGCGTTTGAATGCAAGGAGCAAGACGAAATCGAGTTTATAGAGGGTAAACCTTGCTTCAAGCGGTCTGTTTTCGTTTACCGCAAAAAGGACAAAACAAAGTTCTGCTACAAGGCGGCAAACTGCGTTGGCCACAGTCCGCATGTGCAGCTAAAGGGGCAAGACATTGGTTGTGGCACATGCAAATGTCCCAGTTGGGCTACAGAATGCACACATTTCACAGAAGCGGACATAAGGGCTGAAAACCTGCTCGAAGGGCATGACAAATACATCGTTCTCGATAACCTGACACAGCACAAAATGCTCGCTGAACTTCGCCCTAACGAATGCCGCATCGGTACTGAGCAGGTTACGGAGCGTAATAAGCACTGCACAAAACGAACATCAGTCAAATTGCACCTGATTCAGTTGCCCGACCTAAGCGAGCATTACGTTGAAGAGCTGCACGTCCAAAAAAGGGAGGTGGTGTATGCTAAAGAACGTTGTTTTGGCGTACTACCCGAGCCAAAAATTCGAAAGCATCGCAGAGACATGACGCCCAGCCTTGGGATGAAACCATGTGCCGACTCTAACGGCGTGCAATGCAAACTTGGGGCGAACAAATTCTGTTACCATCCACTTACTGAAATCGCGACCGTAATGGTAAAAAATGCACTTGCGATTCCGGTTTTTGCATGGGGCACAGTGTCAGCAATCGTGTACCGGCCGGAAGAGACACCAGCAACCAGCGAGTTTCACTGCGTTCTTTGCACCTTAAAATGCGAGCCTGAACAGGATTCCTTCGCTATTGGCTGGGATGCAAGGGTCAACCACGTGGAATTTTGTAGCGCTAAAGGATGCGAAAATTTGCAAGTGTTTGCTAATGTAACAGGCCTACGACGAAAGTTTATTGCTAACGAAAAGGTACCACGGTTTGTGCGCGCTCAGTGGTGGTGGGATGGAGTGTTAGTCAAAAGCGATGACACAATTTGCCCTTACCCGGATCCGTGCAAAAAATTAGACTGTTATTTTTGCAAAAAATTCGCGGACCACCCACAGTGCCATCCCTTGATCGCCGTGGTCACTAGCGTAATTATCCTTTATGGGATCTGCTACGCTCTTCTAGCCTTAGTCGCCTACTTGTACAGGCGCTATCAGCGGCGCACCTACAACTGTCAAAGGAAGAGCCGTGAATCACTAAATACCCTTGACAATGCTATTGCGATGAGGGATCTGAGGATGGTAGAGTACAGATCGATCCCCAGGGACGACGAGGAAGGTGGGCAGGTGACGTTTAGACGTAGTAGCACACGGCAAGTGCCTAGTCTTGCTTCTATAAGCCTGGAAAGCCACGAAAACCGCCTAGGGCCCATTATAGAGGAGGCAGAGCTCGAAGAAGACGTGGACATGTATGTCAATTATCCCTCCTCGTCTGCGCCTCATACCGAGCTTATGCGACGTGAAATACAGAAATTACAAGAAAATCTGGCAGGTGCCCGACAAGAACTAGAAGCAGGACAGGGAGTGCTACAGCGACGCGGTAGTGGGTGCCTCTTTGGTAGCCTGAAAAGTTTGGCTGGGTCAGTGGCTAATAAAATGGTGATCGTAGCCATGCTCGCTGGCCTCCTAGTCGCGACTCATGCCTGCTCCGTTACTACCTCTTTGGGATCCATGACAGAAACATGTGTCCAAACCGGCAAAGATACGATGGAATGCAAATTCCGTTCGTCTCTTTTGATGTCCTTTCAAACGGGTGACCACTCGTACTGCGTACTTCTTTCGGACAATAACCCTAAACCAATTGGGCATATACGGTTCACTGTAAGTGAGGTCAAACTGGTTTGCAAACCCGCTATCCGGTACTATACCAGGGATTACAAAATGTCCGTTACTAGCAGTAAGAGGTGTTTATTGGCCGGTTCCTGCCAGCTGGGATCCTGCAGTAATACCACTTTACAAGCAGACATACCGGAGTTGGGAGCGGTAGCGACCCACAGCCCAGGATTTACTTACTGTCAGGATAGTAGTGGGTGCTGGACGGCTGGTTGCTTCATTTGTGAAAATTCCTGTTTGTTCTATCGAGTGCACGCTACGGCCATAGATGACAAAATCGGCACTGTTTATTCGTGTCCCTCGTGGGAAATTGAGGTTTCCCTAAAAATCGAAATAACTAGGGGAAATCACACCGCAGTCCGAATGACAAGCCTAAGACTGGACACTCCCCAGTTGGAGATTGAGGGAATGTCTCTCGTTCTGACGAGTCTGACCATGCCACCAGCCACTTATCTCAACGAAGAGTTTATTACCGATGGTAGGCGTACAGCTCTGTTGCCTAAATCGGGGTCTCTGAGAACGCTTGAGTGTGATTCAGTCGAGGCAGCGCACGCGTTCAACAACAGCTGTAAGCTACCAGCAAGCATGTGTTCATGCAGAGCTGCAAATAATCGAGCCAAGTGCAATTGTGAAGAGCGCCGCCCGATGTTACACTTGTCCGATCGAGCGTCCTTGGTCCCAAACCGGATCGGAAGTGTACTGGTAAAACAAAATAACGGTACGGTTTACACTGAAACAAGCATTTCGGACATGCAAGTTCAGCTATCCTTTGACGGTTTTTCGCTTAAAACCAAAGTAGACAATAGCAAATGCTCGCTTGAATGGACAAACCTACAAGGCTGCGGTAGCTGTTCCGTTGCTTCCGAATTGTCTTACGTATGTCGTACCAACCAGGGCGAAAGCATAGGGCATGTATATTGTAAAACGGCAAAGTTTGCAGTACATTGCGACGAAAACGGGACGCAACGAAAAACATACTTGGGTCTTCCGAGCGGTAAATTTTCGGAAAGTTGCCGGCTCATCTGCCCGAACTCAGCGACAAAACATGTTATCGAAGGTTATTTACATTTGGCTACTGACATAGACCGGACGGTAGAAACCCTAATCAGCACTAACGTATCGACCTCGTCCTCAACGCTTTTAGAATGGCTAAGTGTCGCAAGGAAAAACATATTCTCTACCGTTTACGTCCTTTACGTGCTACTCACCGTTGTCGCTTGCATTACGCTTAGTCTCTTAGCAACGCTAGGCCTGATTTGGCTATCAAAAGCTTGCGCACCAGTGACTATGTTGGCCATAATACTGATTGCCGCTTCAGGCGGAGTGTCGGTACGCACCGAGGACGAACGTGCCATCATGGGCGACAGTCCGGGAGACCATTCAATGGATACGGATGTCGGTTCCGACGTCGACGACATCGCAAGCGACGATGCAGAGACGATCCGAGACGACACAAGTTCGGCCATGGTTCTTTCACCACGCATGGAGAGCGGCGAAAACGCTCCACACGCTGAGGTAAAAATGTTGTCATCAGCGTTTCAGGCCATAACCAGACAGGTCAGAACAACGGTACGGAAGGCATTAGCGGTGGAAACGGCGGGCAAAACGGGGATAATCACTTGTCCCCTCCAGTCCAAAATTCGGCAGAGCCACGCTTCGCCAGTCCGCTCAAACGTACGGCCACCTTCGAGAACAACGGATTCCCCTCTCGTTTCGACCAACAGCCAAAAGGACGACACCGTCGCACTTTCGCACTCACCCACTCCCACAGTTGTATATCCTATCCGTCAGCCAGGATCCAACCAAATTTTCGTTAACCGCCAACGGGCAAACGGGATTAGGGCTAACAAACGCTTTCATCGCTTCCGTGGTCAACGCCTTCGTGGCGTGCGTGCTCACCACGCTCCCCGCTTCGGTCCGCGTACCACTCGCCCGTTCTGTTCCAATACGCAGCTTGCGGCTTCCGGTCCCCGACGCGGAAACCAGTTTTTGGGCCAAAACCCACAATTCTTTCCAAACAATACACCGCGTCGGGCCGACTGGCCTAACCGTCGTCATCATACTCACGCATACGCCAGCCAGTTCGGCGCTTTCCACCAACCGCAAATTCGTCCCACTCCGGCCTTTGGCTTACAGCAGTTCGTGGACCTGTGTGGTCAGATGTCCGCGTGCGGTTCTCGCTTGCTAAGCTTTGTGCGCCGGGAGTGACTGTCGTGTACTTTAGTCCACGTCAGTGTTTTCGCGACCTTTTAGCGAACGATTAAATTTCGACCTTGCGAACGACTAATTAAGTGTGATTAATATGTTTTCGAGACGCTTCCGCGGTGTCGCTTTTCAGCGAACTTTAACGCTTGAACCTTTTCAGACGACCTTTCGTAGATGCTCGTCCCAATCTACTCCAACTTGTACCATCCTTCGCCAACCTCTACGCCCTTGAATTCTACCACTTCGACGAACGAATTGTCTCCGGTTCAGTCTATTTAAGCAGCGACCACTCATGATATTCGAGCATTGTTTCGAGCATTTTCATTGCATTTCACAGCATTGCATATCCGACTTTCGCATTTTACACACACATCGACTTTGGGCCGTTTTCCTTTCAATAAACTGGTTGCGGGAATACACATCGCACTTTACTAAGCACTTGCGTAGGCACCGATTGAGATCGTAGGTTCAGACTGTCGTCGGTTTCCGATAGGCATAAGCTTTTCGGACTCAAATTTGCGCACACATAAAAAAGTCACGACAGGGACGCTTCGGTTTAGATATTCTGCTTTTTCTGAAATATTCACGCTTTTTTAACTATCAGGACTGCTCCAGGCATGGTTAAAACTACAGCTCTAAGGAAAGTTGGTAGTGCCATAGGATTCTTCCAGCGAATTTTTGGTACTGAGAGCGGACAGATTACGCGCCGTTCTTTTTGAACGAAACTAGCGGCTGGTCTGCGCCCTCGCCCCCGCCTACGCCGCTATCTGTGGTTATTTGTACGAAGCAGATAAATTATGAGGTCTAGCGCTACAACATGCATCCAGTATTGGAAACATCTTGTATTTATAATTTCTTAGCCGATATGGTGCGCAGAAGATTTATCGGACTCACTATATTTTAAGCAGGAGATCCGTCACTTCCCGTTCATAACCAGCCCCCCCCCCTCTTCACAAAAAACGGTCGCTATTTTCCACTCCTGCATGCATAAAAGCCCCTGAAGTCCAGTTTGATAAGTAAATGCAATTTTAGGGTTATGATGCTTAAAAATCCCTTCGGGGTCCGAGAAAATCATCCATGGTCTTCATTTGAGGTACGACGTCACGTGCCAACAGGACCTTGAAAAAATAGCCATTTTTGGGGGTCGACCCCCTTTTATGGGGGTCAAAAAGGGGAGTGAGGCTGAAATGAAGAATGATTAGTGATCACCTTACCAAGGACTTTCGTTGGAGGCATTACTTGGTATTCTAACGAGGCCTGCTCTATGTGCATGCTTTGCATAGCGCTTGCTACTGCATGGAAGCAAGGAGCAGGTGTCGAAATTTTGATCGGTCATAACTTTTTTCTAGCCAACCGTTTCGACTGAAACTTTCCAGTTCTACATAACTTTACAAGCCCTAGCCAGTGATACCAAGTGGCCAGCTAGCAAACCATTTTTTGTGGGGCAAATACACCAGCTTTAGTGCATAAGGATAGGAACATCGACGAAAAAGGTGAAAATTCAATGTGGGCTCAGTTTTAAGCGCAGAGCTTTACTGGTTGACATGATCTGGTCTCCAGCCATAGCTCATTTTGAAGAGCGAAAAATTCTGCATACAGTTCTTAAATTTTTTTCGAAAAATACCTAATTCTGCTCGCAAAAAAATAAATAGAAACACCGGCGACGCTCCTTTTAACGGGTTTTCCTGCTGGTCGCCTCGTGTCCTCTCGCATTTGCACTCTCTCTCATTTCTCTCGTGCACCTGGCTCTCTTTTACGTAGCGTGCTCTCGCACGCACTCTCTCTCTCCTGTGCGTGCTCTCTCGTTGCCGGCGCCTTGGCCGTGAAACGGGGGTGGTTTTGAAAAGACCCCTTAAAAGTCAAAATTTTGAAAAATTAAAAAGATGCGTATGTTCCTCATAGCCGAAAACCCCCCAGTACAAAATTTCGTGCGGCTAACCCGTCAGTAAAGGGGACAAAAAGTCGCGGATGGACGGACCCACAAACAACAGCGCTTTAGTTAATAAGGATGTATGAATGTGCGAAACGGCAAGTACCTTCGGAAAACCCCTAACAGCTCTAGATTCAACGCGACACATGTAGGTAATGACGGACCAAATAATCCGAATTAGAGTCCGTTTATGCAGTGGAACTCAAAATAAACGAAAGCACTGAGGATTACCTGCATTACATGACCATCGAGCTTCGGACTGAAGACTGTGCGACTCCAACAGCTTGAATTGGCAGTCGAGTGAGCTCGTGAAAGGGTGCACAAAACTCATATGCGGATTTGGCGATCACAACGGACTCGTACGACATTAGATGATATCCGACAATTAGATCGTGTTTTCGTCGGTCGGACTCGATCCCAAAAGCGGCAATAAAGTCGTCTTTAAAAGCCGAGCGCTCTAAAAGCAGACAAGAGGCCGTAACCCTGGGCCTCTTGTCTGCAACCTGTGGCGGTCGGAACTAACGCTTTCATGCAGTTTTTTTCCTCAGTTTTTTTTGTAGCGGCCATTGTTCTGCATACGCGAACAAATACGACATGGACAAGTTGGAAGAAACTCATGTATGTTGCTTCTAGCTATCGATCACCCGGTCGAGATTATGAAGGACAGGAAGCTTATGCGTCCGCCAGCGGCGATTTGGTCTGCGGCTAAGTTCTTCAACTGGCTGGGACTGGCGGTCCCGGGCATATCGCTGACGCTGCCTAATCTGGACAAACTCATTTATTTCCGGTGGCCACTGAAATACTTAACGCTCACGTCAAGAGAGCGGTGTACCGTATTTTCTCTAATAAACCCCCGGGGGGGGTCTAATTCTCGATCGATGAATTTCGGGAAATTTTAAAATTTTAAATGCTCGTAACTTTTTTCTTTTGCGTCCGCAGGACTCTCTCTTCGTCTTAAAATACTTGGTTCGTCGGTATCTATTCAAATATGGCCTTAGTTTGGAAGTAACCGTTGCCCCAGCCCAGCTGTGAATTTTTTTGGAGGGGGGTTATTAGGTGGGGGGGCTCTAATAGAGGGGGGGGGGGTGTTTATTAGAGAAAATACGGTATTTAAGCCTTGCAGCGAGAGCAGTGGCCTTAATGTAAGCGCTAATCTGAGGAGTTGTAAATTAGATTTTGTGCGTATGTTTTACGATCCCTGTTACGCTTTTACTTTTCTTTTGAAGAATATTTTTGAGCCATAAATTGGTGCTGCGCTATATTTATTTAAGCACGCCACCTATTTTTTCTTGTATTAGTTTAAAGCACACTTGGGGATCACGCAGCGTCAAACGTGCCGTAAAACTTGATTTTAGATAGCAGACGGATTCATCTACGAGTTATACATATTCTGCGTCATTCCCATTACTTCTTCTCTCGTATTAAGTGGCTGCTTATTCCAGCTAACCCGAAACCGGAGGCGTGCCTCCAAGCTAGCGGTTGTTGCTAATGTCCAAGCGACGTCACCGGCCTGCAGGGCGAAGGTCCCTTTTTTGAGCTGTGAATGCTATGTTACCTTTGGCAAGTATTGTTGAGTCTCACTACTTTTACTCCATTCAGCTAAAGTCACCTGTGTAATAACGCAAGCGGCTATTGACTGTGACCCGGCCACGCCCAACCGTTCGCCTCTAGTGAAATCCTCCACTGTCCCACCACCCAGCGCCCTGTTCGTTCTTCTTCTCTTTGGTCTCGCTCTTCATGGTTGTGCGCGGAATAAACTGAAGGGACTTTAATCGCACAGAAGTATACATAATCAGTAGATGGTAGCAGCATCGTTTAGAGGGCCAACAAGTAAGTCCCCCTAGTGATCCACCGCCTTTAAGGGCCCAGGCGTAGTCGTGATTTGACACGCAGAAAACGAGTGAACACAATGAGGTCGGAGACCAAAATGAGGACGGATTGTAGTCGGAAGATGAAGAGAAACAGAACGTCCTCCAAGCCAGGTGGCTTAAGCTGGTAAAAGCCCGGAACAGAGATGATGAGCTGGCTCAAAAAAAAGGAGCGACGAAATGGACGATGCACCATGTTCCTTTGTTGCCAAAAAGGGAAAAGACGCAAACAGGGCGCAAATCCCGCATTCGTGCCATGTGAAGGCTGCTATGGCTGGCACCATCAGGAGTGCCTCATACAGGAATGGTAAGAAGTTGAAGCGCAGGAGCTCTTCTTTTGTAAATTTTTTCGGCAGGCAAAACAAAGTGAAAATGATGCCGCTAAGACAACCGCTGAACCGCAAAAAGGCAGTGGATTCCAGGTTAATCACGAAGACGAGGCTTCAGTAGAGTTAGATGACTCAACTGCGAGCCAGGAGGTCGCTACGTGGTCCGACGGGGAGGCGATAACGGAAACTAGCCGTATATCGGGATCAAAGTTCCAAACAGAGTATCAGGAATTTGGCTCTGCCCTAGGAGTCTCCGTCGTCAAGGCATCCACTGAAAGGCAACGTTTATTCGGGAAAGGCTGGGTCTGCGCTAGCGCGGTAAGAGTGATGTCCTGTCGCCCATTTTACTTGTTCATGCGGGCGCAATGTGCACGAAGCATGCGCTTATCCGCTCGATTTGTTCCTACCAGCAGACAAAGAACTGGAATGCGCGGCTTGTCAAAAGTGCTCGGGCACTTTTAAGTCTTTTGGCGACCATTCCGCTAAGTCGTTCGGATTCCCTCAGCTAGCCTCTACTCCACTGGCATCCGCAGCATTCGCAAAACGCGGTTGCTGCAAGGGTTGCTGCCGTCTGCTCCACACTCATTGCAGTGACTCCGTTGAGTGTTTGGAGCGGGACGAGTGCACCGTCTGTCAAGAGAAAATGCGTGTGCGTGGTGACAGCGAGTAGCCGCGAAGGAACCTTGTTGGTCATCAGTCGCAAGGGACAAATGCAAACAAAGCGCGATTCTACTCCTCCTCCTCAAGCGTTTCGCAAGGAGTAAACAACATAACACGCACAAATGACCCCTCTGAAATCCACAAACAGCTTATTGGACCGACCAATGCGCTTAGTAAACCGCGTAAAACGGCTGAAAATAGGGCTCCTTTTAACGCTCCTTCTGAAACACTGCCGCGCTTTCATCATTCCTCTTTGCCGCCGCACAATACGGGGTTAGACCTCGCATGGGTAGAAGGTGTCCGTAGAGATTAGAGAGAGCTAAAAGACAGAATGGATTCGGCCACCGCTATCCGTTCTCACCAAGCGTCTGTTGAACTTGACGACGACGGCAGCAGAAGCGGATAGATAGAGGATTATTGCGTTTAAAAGCAAGATCTAAACTTTTCTGTATACAATCTTGTGTATGATCGTTCCGAGTGTTGCCACCCCCGTGATGTGCAATGACTGGTGTAATCTCTCAATACACAATGGTGTGATCCACAGTGGACCACCATGGAACTCGGCCCTCTAACGGGCATCTAGACCTCGTCTTACTGGTAACACGTCGATTCAGTAAACTTCGATTCAGTAAACTTCGAATCAGTAAAATTAATTCAGTAAACTTCGATTCAGTAAACTTCGATTCAGTAAAAAATTCAGTAAACTTCGATGCAGTAAACATCACTTCAGTAAACTTCGATTCAGTAAAAACAGTAAACAGCTGTCAAATATGCCTTTTATTCTGTCTTGGCGTTGCCAGCTGAGTCGCCACCGTCACAAGACCGTCATCCGTGACTCGCAGATAAGAAACATGGTCGTCGAGTACAACGCTCTTTCCGCAATCGACCGCATACCGGAGGCCAAGCTGAAGCTGTTCGGTTCATCTTCGGTCTTTTTTTCGAATCACCTCGCGTCTTTTTGGCGGGATTTTGGGTTTTGGCCTCCATTGGCATCCTTTCCCAAACGTTCGGCAAAAAAAGTGCCAATAATTCCAAAATTTAGAAATTTTTTGCCACGGGTGTACCTTGGCCGGCCTGCCTTGCCCGGGGTGGGGGGGGGGGGGCGAGATGCCAACTCTAGTTTGATGTACTCCATTTGCATACTAAAATAGGCTTTAACTGCATCTGAGTTTCTGAATTTTGTTTTTACTGAATCGAAGTTTACTGAATTTTTTTACTGAAACGAAGTTTACTGAATCGAAGTTTACTGAATTAATTTTACTGAATCGAAGTTTACTGAATCGAAGTTTACTGAATCAACGTGTAGCCGTCTTACTTGGTTTGGCTGTGGTTGTAGCCGCATAATTTGGTGCTTCACCCGCATTGGACTATTTGGGCCGTACGCCTGGGTTTTAATGATGTAATAAGGGCCCCATGCCCACACTATTTGAGCTCACAGCTGCCAATGCCAAACCTTGATCTGGACCTCCAATATTTAGAACGGTCAACATCAATCTTATCGTCAAAGTAGGCAAACTTACTTTGAGATTGTTATGGATTGCGACCCTGTACGACTTGCGTCGAATTACCACTACTACTAGCCATAAGAGGGTAGTGGAGCAAACTGTCAGGCTCAGCAGCAACGCAAGGGACTGTCGGCGAAGCTCTTGGCAAGCTCGCAGACTGTATTGGAAAACGACATACCCAAAACGAACAGGGCTAATATGCTGTCCCACTGGTTTCATGACAAGAATATGTAGCTCTAACAAGTGGGTAATCTTTTTCGCTGTAAATCACAGGTTGTGGAATGAAGCTAACTGGATGAAGATCGACATCCGACATCAAGGCAAAAGACTGCCCGCACTTAGCACTTGCCCGGCTTCAGCGTATCTCTTCTTCGAAGCATAATGCGTTCGATTTCTTCGAAGTTACCTTGGGGCGTGCCGGCACACTTTCACGGGACACCTAGTAATTATCCATCAGAGCATGACTGCACTCCTCTGATACAAATGAGGTGCGAACAACACCAAGCTCTAACCTCGGCTGTGCCAGTGGCTTATGAAATTGAGCTTGATTTCTGCTAGACTTAACGTTTGTAGCATATAAAAACACTAACGGTTATGTTCATTCTTCAAGGAATCGGTCGTTTTTAGCGTTGTAAAGCGACAGAAACACCTACGATAATTTCGCTACAAAACAGCGCGGACTTTCTTTGGTAACCGATAACAAAACCATCGATGTACCGATACCTATTTTCCAGTTTATTTTTGCCTCATAAGCGTGGAGTTTAGGGTCAGGTATTTCCATGCTTTAGAGTTAAGGTAAGTCATGTATGGTAGATTCTAATCACATACGCGCGGAATTCAGCAAACACTGCATCACATCACACCACATCGCAGCATCATACCGCTGGTGATTCCAGCATAATTTTGACACAAATTTTAAGATTTTAACCAAAAATATGCATTCGGCGCTACCTGGGGCAGACCGTCCAAAAACGAAATGAGCTGGACTTTTTTCAGTAATCGATACCGAAACCACCGATATACCGATACCGTTCCGACATAGATGGAAGCCAGCGCTTTGTGTTGTAGCGGCCAAAGAGGTTTCTTGTTTCCAACTAGCCAAGAAGAATTGCTTCTTGCTACGTCGTTCAGATACTACAAAGAATGCCAAGTGTCCCTGGCAATCCATATCATTAAGTGATAGTGTTACCATCAACACTTATCTCATTCTCGTGACGTTTCCCCACGGTGTTTTCCCGCATCAATAGCACGGTTAGGTTTAAACTAACTTATCGAACGTCAAGAATGGGATAAATTGACATTTAGAAGATTGTATGGCGATGTGAAATTTTGATGATGCATGCATGCGTTTGAAGAGTGCGTATGCGTTCGCTCATGCTATACTCGAACTTAACTGAAAATCGTCGATGGCAACCTCATCACCATAAGCATGAAGCAGCACTTACGAATTTTACGCTAACAGCGCTGCCTTAAACACTCACATGCCTTAGTGGTAAGTAATAAAAAGAGGCGAAAAATATGGATGTATTTTTTGCGCGGCAACGGCAACGCAGAAATTTTTTCAAGTGGAAATCTACAGATAAATAGGAAACGAGTATTTGACGGGCTTCAGGCGGCGCTCGCTCTGGCAATTGTAGTAGCACTTCTTCCACTCGGATGCGCACTGCGAGCAACAAGTTTGACCGCATGCGAATACGGTGTCCTTAGGCCGGTCCATGCAGATCGAGCAGCGGCGTTTCTCTTCGAGATCTTCAACGTTAGCAGCCGCAGTTTTGCCTAAAGAGTCAAATTTTTGCTTGTAGCGGCTTCTTTCAATATACTTTAACAAAATTTTTGATTACTTGGTGTGTCCCAAAGTGGTCCTCATGCGAAAATAGTGTTATAGTGGTAAGGGAGGTACCCACCTCCGGTTTCTTTTCAAGGTCGCTGCTTTCAGGCTCAACTAAGTACTCACCGTACGCGACACACTCTTCCAGCTGTTCCTCCAGGTTCTTGACTTTCTCAGAAAGCTCGCTGTTTGATGCCTGCAGTGCGCAGAGGTCAGTGTCTGATTGAGCTAGCTGTCGCCGCAGCTCCGTCACTTCTTCGTCGTCCTTCGTCAAACGGATCTTGATGTTCTCCAGCTCCAGAAGGGCATAACGATCTTTCGCCGCTTTCTCGGCGCGGCGAGCTCGCCGAGCTATGTTGGTGAGCTCCGCGGTTCGCTTCCGATGCTCGTCCTCCATTTTCGATATCTGCTGTTGGAAATTGTCGCTCTCTTTGTTCCAAAACTTGGCTGCAAAGAACGTCGACATTAGTGAGAAAACGCTAAAAAAAGGGGAAGCAGAAAAAACTAATTCCCCTAAAAGTCACTCACCAATTTTCGTTAAGCAGGCCCTAGCCTCTTTCTCCATTATGACCAACTGGTGGACATTGTGGTTGCAGATTTTGTCGTAAGCTTGCGCCATGCCCGCTCCGAGTAATTCGAGCGTTGCGGCGCTGTCCAGCATCATGCATGCCAGGAGTAGCGCTTGCCTGCATTGAGAATCCGTGAGGCCAGCCACTTTGGCCCGATCGACTTCGTTCGGCCTCATGCTAGTCAGTCGCTTGAAGGCTTCACCGAATTTCGCTTGTACTGAAACATTATATTTTAACCAGTATGCCGTAGTTCCTCAATTTTACCACCACCCCGAAGTGAGGTTGATCAGAGGCGTAGCCAGAAACACTGTGAAAGGGTTGAACTAGGGAGGTCGGGCGGGGGCGGGGGGGGGGGGGGGGGGTGTTTTGGGTTTTCCCAAAAATAAATTTCTTCGGGACAAGGATAGATCTATACTGCTTCGACGTATGTTGCCATCGATAGTGGACGACTTTTTCCAGCTATTTCCCCAAAAATGTCTGAAAAATTTGCGCGTCCGCCGGTTGAGGCACGGAGTTTAGTTAGTTCACGGCGGAGATCGGCTAGCATACAAAAGTGAAGCTTCAGTGACCTTGCGCGTCAAGTGCATACCTTCTTGAGTTTGAATGTATCGCTTGGTTACTTTAGCAGCAAGGTTCGCGAACGGTGGTTCGTTGGTGTCGTCGGCTCCGCGCGGAAATTCTAAGCCAATATAAATTGTTTCATTTCTTCAGGTAGCCAGGAAGTATAAATGCGGAAACCGAGAACGTACCTATGCCTCTCTCGCTCAAATCGAGGGCCAACTTTCGTGCTCGCTCCTGAAGAAAGTTGGCGTGTGACTGCTTGATGTCATCGACGGATCGATCAAAACGCTTAAGCTGCTCCAAGGTGCCTTCCATGGCGCAGAAAGATTGCTCGGATTCCCGTAAAACGGATGGTTTCTCTTCGGAACAACTACTCATTTTATACGTGTTTCTGTGGGAACAACTCGAGACAGTCCCACAGTCCCTCGTCAGCGATATTTAATCGACTCCGCTCATGATACCCCGTCCAGCGTTCAGAAACGTTTCGTTTGTCGATCAGGATGATACTCTGGCCCGTGAAACTCAAAGTACACAATGGATGTTGATCGATGGAGACTCAGCGTCGGCGGACCAACTTTCTGCATTCCAGTCTGCGATGAGCATAGTTGCACACAGGGTTTAAGCATTTCCAATTTCCGGATATGGAAATGGAAATGACGGCGAATGTCGCTAGTAGGAAATGGAAATGGAAATGGCCAGAAAAGCGGCCTCTGGGAAATGGAAATGAAATGGAAATGGCAGCAAAAAAATGCCATTCATTTCCACTTTTTTCAGTACCCAAGGGTCCCCCCTTATGTCATATTCGGCCGTCCGCCATGAAACACGGAACTAAACTTTGACGCTGATCATCCGGAGGGCCGACCACTCAGTCCGACCTGACATCTTTCCCGCGGGCGGGCCGGCCCGACCTGAACCTCAGCCTCCATCCCGTACCGACTACCCGTGCCGACTTTACTCCTACCCCTCCTACGCCCCGCCGCCCGACCTGACCGGACCAAACATGCCTCCCAAAAGTGCTGTTCGATGCCCATTTCATACGCAAACTTAGCCCAATGCAGGAGATATACACAACATTTAAGTCGAAAATTTTACATTTATGCTTAAAATTCGCTCTGGTGGCGCCTAGCGGCGGGCAAAAGCGGCGTCGAAAAAAAAACGGGCTTACTTGGCCATCAAATGCCGACACGCAGCCAACTTGGAGCTACTCGCAGATCCAAGCCAGAAGGGGCAGAAATGCTCTTGGGATCCAGTAAAGCACATGCAGCTAGATAAAGCATGCGAAGTGTATGCATTTCACTCTCACCTAGCATGCTTACAGCACGATTTGTAGCAGTAAATTTTCTACTGGAAATGAATGGCGGAAATTGTGGAAATGGAAATGGCTCCAAATTATGCTAGTGGGAAATGGAAATGGAAATGGCGAGAAAAAACCTGAGCGGAAATGGAAATGGAAATGACAGAAAAAAGTGGAAATGCTTAAACCCTGGTTGCACAGACCTTGACAAGCAGGCGATGACTTTGCAGTGGATGAGGGATGGCGCACGGGGCCGGGATTACCTAAGTCTCCGTGGGGCGAATCCGCCGGCATCTCCACCAAAAAGGTCTCTCCGTGTCGTGTCAATTTTGGAATCATTCGACAGGCTTTCGAAAGTTATATAAAACTGGAAAATTGTAGCCGAACCGGTTGGCTAGAAAAAGTTGCGGCTGCACAAAGTTCAAAAATTTGCCCTGCTTACATGCGAGAGCGAACGGTATGCACGCATGCTGATAGCGGCTAAAAGGAGATATCCCCAGCCCGGGTTTTCCAAAAATGGACAATCCGAAAATAGCATCGGTACCAAAGTGAAATGATCGATAAGTACAAGCCGAACGACTGGGTACGAGCGTACTGGTACGTTATTTCTAAGCAAAATGTCTTCTGAGACCACACTTCAAAACGAGTATGCAGTTGACGGCATGAGGCCAGTTCGGGTTTCCGTACCGAACTGGCCCCATGATTTTCTGGCTAAAATACACTCGTACGGTACGTTCGTGCCGTATTGTTCGGTTTTGAGTACGGTACGGTGCGGTGGCGGGAGGGGGGGGGG
>JNEY01000817.1:0-11361 GCA_020875895.1 Aphelenchus avenae
GTCGGTAGAAAGGCGGGAACCGTACGACCTTCCTAGGAAAACCGTGAACACACTGGCTGCTGAAGCATGCGAAATTCATAGGTGAGCACCAGGAACATTTTAGGGACGACGGTTATGGCTTGCTGAATGCTCTGCTACATGCATGATACTGAGATATCGACCATTCCTACCACTGTCCATTCCTTCCGCGAGTGGGCACTGCCGCTTCGGACGCCACGAGTGACCATCGAAAACAAGCGTCGGGCGCGCAGTGAACGGCTGGCAGGAAGCGGCAGCCGTCGGCTGGGTGACCCCATTCGGGCGGCGGCGTTCTTTCCGCCCCGTCGGCAGTCCGTCGCGTTTTGTCGGATTCGCGGAAGAATGACCACCGTCCACTCTCCGCCGCTGCCACCCGAGTGGGGTGGCCATGTCGTAAACAATCCACCGACGAGGTGAGGAGAAAAAGAGGAGTCGTGGAAGGTCGAATTTCGAGCATGCGAGGAGAAGGACCACCGCGCGGAGATAGGAGCGAGAGTAAGGTTACTCTTCTCTAGGTGGTACGAACGCCTTTTTAGGACACAGCTCCGCACGACGTTGCAAAGAGGAGAGAGAACGAACGAATTGTTGCTACTGTCGGCTTCACGCAGTGGCACTCCGCACAGTGGCACACACACTTCGCTATTGTATCATATGCGAGACCCCGCACTGGACCAAAGAGGATCCACCTAGGAAATCGGCGCTAGTTTATTATCTGCATGCGTGCATGCATCGAGCGATTAGTTCTCCATTATATATACTCTTCCTCCTGAACATTGGTGTATTTTGTCTCCTCCACTTGCCCTCCTCGTCCTAGTGTCAAGCGTGCTATTGTATGATTCTCTCAGTCATGGGGAACCGTGCTGCCCTTGTCGAGATTTAAAAGCTGGTCAGCATCCGTAAGTGCCGTAAAACGAAGAGTCCCACTACGGACTAGCCAGACTATGGAAGTTGGGAAAGCACAGTGCGTGACTGAGAAGCGTCCCATCTGAAAGCGCTCTTCAGTGAAGCAGAATGCGACTATCGGACTGATAAATTCCTGGACAACATCAGTCATACCTACATGAGTCATTACTTTATTATAATACACAATCCTTGAATCGGGCAAAAAATTTTATTGGCTGGTTATTATGTGGGTAGCATATCGTTGGCGGTTAGTAGCGGTAAATGGTTACTATGCATGATTGTAGTAAGAGTGTTTGTTTTATCTGGTAAATGAACAACGAATGAAGCGCAAAAGCACGACAAATGCATGGTGAGGAGCAGCTCCGGAATTACATTCTGCCAAAACGTATTCCAAAAGCCACGTGTTCCGGATCCCTCTTCACGCATAGTATGATGTGCAAAAGAAGAAGTAGAATCACACAGAAACACGAACTAGTGGAGCAAACTGTGTGTTTGACATGGTGTGAATGAAGACAAAACACAAAAGGCACTTTGAAAGCAATGATACGCCGGCACATTCATCGACGATACCTTCCCTGAGTTGAGTGAAACCGTACAATGCCACGCTTGACGTTCGGAGAAGGAGAAATGGGTTTAGAGGTAAAGGACACTTTAAGCGTGCACAGAGGAGGAATAGACTTAGCAAAACTGAGGTGAGAACGGTTGTATAGCGGAGGCCAAATGCCTTCTTACAAGGCGAGAGAAAGCGGATAAAATCTAATGGGTACAAATGTGAACAGAGCCAACTAGGAACCGACAGGGAGCCTGTAAAGAATACTTATTCGGACTTTGTTACAGTCGTTGAGACGCAGGTTCAGCACGCCACTGAGGTCCCTCGAGGCGGCGTGTTAGAGCATGTCATGCCTTTCCTAAATCCCAGTGCGTAAATAAGCTGAAAGCAAGTTAAAAAAGCAAACGCTCACTTGGTAAAGATGAAGGTAGAACTGCCGAGAGTTATCGGAGACTTGACCGCAGCGGTTGCACTTGTATCTGAAAACAGAGATGAAAATAGCGGTTTCGAAATGTGGATGGACGGATGACCAAAAGCGTACGGATTTTCGAAGGTGTGGTAGCCCACGTGGATATGGTACAGCGCCTGATCCGGGAAGGCGACATCGCAGTGCTTGCACATGTGCATCGTTGAGGAGGAACTCTGTCGCTCCTGAAATGAGGAGCGAATTAGAGAAGCAGGAAAAATGCTGGTTCCAAACGAGGTTAAAGTGCATCATAGTGTCATTGTCCTAATGTCTTACGGAATGCCCATTGTTCGCGCTCAACAAGTGCTCGTCTGAATTCGGAGACTTATCACCTCGGCCACGCTTCTCAATGTCTTTCGGCTTCTTCGGATTATTATATTGAGCTTTCCGCTTGCGCGAGCTGCCAGCCGGAGCGATGTCGCTATCTGGAGAGCCGCTCTTAGCGACGCTCATCTTCGAGCCGGTCGGCGACGACGAGTTCTCATTTGAAGCGTTGTGCCGAGCCAACTGCAGCGGGTTGACCTGATGCAGCGCCGCACTGTTCAGTGTGTTTGTCTGCACCAGTGGCCGCAGCTGTTGCATCAGATATGGCAGCAGCGGGCCACGGTTCTGCAGACTTGGATTAGCCAGGAGCGAAGCGAGAGTCGGATAGCCAATGAGGTTCGCGTTGTTGTTGCTTGCGATAGCTTGTTGCACGTGCGCCATTTGTACATGTTGCTGTCGGAGCGTCGGCATCGCGCACTGCAGCGGCATCGGAGCAGATGTCACCTTGGGCTCCAGAATTTGCACTGAGGTCTCAGGAGCCGACAGCGAGTGGGAATCGTCCGACAAAACGCTCGGATCGGCTCGGAACTGCTGCGCAACTTGCTGCAGCTCCATCGAGGTGCCATTCTCCGACGGGTCCTCGAAGTGGTCGGTAGCGTTGGCGTCGCCTTCCGACATCACTGTTCCTGGCGCTCGCCGGTGATTGTACTTGTGCAAGTGCATCTTGAGCTTGTGAGAGTACTTCATCTACAATTGACGCAACTTTTCTCTTCGTAAGTAGTTCACTATGTAATGCGTATAAGTACGGCAGGGCTGGGCGTCTCGGTCTCGGTCTCGGTCTCGAAAACCAAGACTCTCGGGGTGTCCGGTCTCGGTCATGAGAAAATCAGCCCCCATTGAGCTTTTTTGGTTAAAAATTTCATCGATTTTGCCAAAATTCTATGAATATTGACGCAATCACTAAAAAATTCATTCGCAAACCCTATTAAGAGATGCCTAAATAGCTTTTCAAGTTGCATTTGCGCAATTCTTGCCGGAATTGCAGTGGAATTTGTGCGTTTAGTAGCGAATCTATGAGCTTCCAAGATGATCGCGTAAATACGAACTCTCGGTCTCGGTCTTCAGAATTGTATCCCCCAGCCCTGAAGTACGGTCAAGACAGTCTTCAATGAGACGCCAATTGAGTCGTACCTGGTAAGCGCAGTCCATGCACTTGAACGGGAAGAATGAGTTATGGCTCTTCGTGTGCGAGTTGAGCATCGACTTGGTGGCGCACTGGTAGTTGCACTCTTTGCACTAAGCAAATCGAGTAAACTATGGGCCGCTGCGGTCTATTTTGCTGATGAATAAGTTTGGACGTTCTTACCCCGAACGGCTTCTCGCCTTTGTGGTTGCGAATGTGGTATTGCAGATGCTGCTTGTGCTCCGTGACGAACTCGCATAGCTCACAAGTTAGCTGCTTCTCCGGTGGGATGTGAGTGCGTGCATGGCGCCAGTGCTCCTCCTTTGACACGCTCATATGCGTACATGGCTTGTAGCAGCATTGCTTTGGCTTTTGTCCCTTCTTCTTATTTCCGTGTTTCTGCTTCAACTGTCCGGCGCCCCTGCGTGCACCTTCTTTCCGATCGGTACACCCGCCTCGGCGCCATATTCGAACTGGCAGCACCGGTCTCCGAAGCAGTCGTGACTGACATTGCTCCGGCTGCGTCGCCGCTGGTAGGCGATGCGTCGGACGTTAAAACGGAAGCAATACCACCATGGACGCTACTTTCCAACGAATGTTCGAGCTGCGACTGCTGGCTTCCGCTGTATTTGTCGCTCTGATTCATTGCCTCGGCGTTGGCTCCTCGGCAGTCCGATGCTCCTCACGCTTCATTGTGGCATTCTCCGCCATCGTCGGCTGCGGTGATGTGAAGCAGCTCCTTGCTCCTTGTGGCGCCATTGGCGAGCGGCGCCGCTCTTGCTCTCCCACGGATGGTGACCTCTTAATAGGCGACATTGCGATGTGGTAGCGGCCGTCATCGATGGTACATGGTAAATACTTAACGAAACTCCTACCTAAGCACGTGGGCGGCTAAATGCGCGAGCTGTTTTTTGGGTGGTGGGCCCGTCGAGCGGCATCGTCGGGTTGTGGCGCCGGCGCGGAGTCTTAAACAGATATGTGAGTGCCGTGCAGTACTGCGTCTGTGCCGTGCCGTCGTCGTTGTCACCGTCGTCTCTGCTTCGAGTGCTTGCGAGAGTCGATGCGGCGAGCGTGGATAAAGGCGTTGTTGGACTTGTCAACTACGAGAGCGTCGAAGAGAAAGACATGAGCTATTCTGTTGTGTGTCACCGATGACGAAGGTTCTCCGCACCTGACGTTGGAGTGTTGCGAGAAGATCACTTCGTTGCTCTTGAGCGAATCATTTCTGAAATACAAGAAGGTCAATCATTCCGTTATTTACGGAAACACATAGTTTTATTGCTAAATACCCCAATAAACGTTCTGAAAATTAGAACAGCAGTGGGAAAAGAGAGTTTAATTCATGTTTTGAAAATGTGCTGGCCATTGTAGAATTTACATTTACATTTTCAAAACAAAAGCTTGTATACACATAAACATGTACTAAACCGGATCTTTAGAGTTACGAGCAAGTTGTTTCTTTATCCACGTTCGCTTGCGACCCACCGTTCTGCTGCGCGCTGCGACACGCTTCGAAAGCGTCGACGGAGAGGAGACCGTCCTGAAGAGGCAACGAATTTCAGACTGCACTACACGAAATATCAACATAAGTACAACGAAGACTGCGCGCGACCGTCCAAGCAAAGATGTAAGAACACTTGGCTCTGGGCCTATGGGGGCGCCCAGCCTTGCAGCCAACGCAATAACGGGGCAGACAAAAATCGGCTCGGAAGCAAGGCGCCTTGTGAGCCGTATAAGATTTGCAGCGAGGACTTGTTTTTTTAGGCACGTCTGCTTGACAGTCGCGAGAGCTGGCACTCCTAACGAGGGGTATACCTTCTCACGGACGATGCTCTGAAGATTTCGATTGAAAGCCCGGTACAAGCTCCGATAGGTACATAACGATCGTTTGCCGTGGGAAAGTACTCTTAATTGCTACTCCGCTCCCATGCGGAAAATGGGACCGCCGGCTGCGCAACTGTTTTTCGCAATAAAAGCCATAAAAAGGAGCCACGACATTTGGGGGGGGGGGGGCGGGACCGCCTGAAGCGACCTTGGGTCTTGGATTTTTTCTATCCAAGACCCACTCGAATCGGTTGTTGCGACAGTCCAAAGAACGTGATCATGCAGGGTGGCTGATGAGGTTCTGTAGGTCCAACACGACCGCATAGGGTATCCTCGCTTCGAAGCCTATGACGCTTCGTGCCGTCAACTACCGTGAGTTGAACAGTACGGATACGGAACATGGCTCGGCTAATTCAAGGAATCTTCAAGGAAAGCCTGCGGAACTAACTGCTCAACGTCGAAACGTGGCATTTCGTGAAGACAAGGGCGAAAGAAAGCACGAACTAGGGGCGAAATTTCGACAATTGTCGGATCTGGCGCCTACCCACATTGAAAATTTCAGCTTTCCAAATACATTTTCGAGTTAAGAATACATCTGGAAATTTAATAACCGAAATTAGTTTTCGGCAGAATTGGATCAGGTTTTTGCCTTTGGGGTTTTCGAATACGCTGAACTAGGTAGTTAAATAACAGGTTTCGAACGATGAGCTGGTCGGAACGGATTTCGAAGAACCATGTTCCGAAATCTGTTCCCAGCGAATTTTGTCCTGGGTTTCAGAAGGCGGGTTTTTGTATACGCGGAATATCAAAAAGAAAAGCACAGAAACAATCTGGGCTCAACTAACTTATTCAGGTCTGCACAGTGACGAGACAAGCACGTTCATCCTTAGCCGGGCTCGACCAACCGTCCGCGTCGCAGATCGAAACAAAAACGAGGACGAAAATGGCCGTTACCGTTGGCGATGTCGGCGGGTGACAAGGTCGGAAAAACTATCTAGCCGCCTGCATGTGCGCACGGCGCACGCAATAAATTTGCAAATTAAATGGACGTCGTAAAGAACGAAAAGTAGAAGACGCGGATTGGCATCATCGGCTGTGGGCAGCCAGTCGTCTTCCGGACGAAAGGCGGGATGTGCAAAATCGAGTTGCAAGACGAAACATAAGAAACGCCGCCCGGCGAGAACGTCGACAAAAACAGAAGCGTCCATTCCGATTTGTTCGCGTTGTGTCGATTCTCCCTTCGAAAACGGCGATCTCGACCGGAAGCAATGGACCGATTCTGTTGACGCCCACCCGGAGCGGCAACAAAAAAAGCACCCAACCGACGCTGTCCGCCTATCGTTCAAATTTGCAGTCCGAAAATCGGCGACCTCCGATCGGAAGCAATCGGCCGATAGTGTAAACAGAAATGACATTAGGCGGCCTCATTTGCATGGCGCAGCTCTCAAAAACGCGTGCAGCATGCCGGGCTGTGAGCATGTGCGTTTACATACGCACGTTAGCACTACGCATGCCAAGCGGAACGGAATGCTGAAGCACGCGTGCGTGCAGTCACATGTACTAAGCGGCGACACATGTAGAAGTATGTAACTTGCTGCGCGCAAAGGTTTTAGATTCGTTCTCTCCAGGTTACAGAAACGTAGTCTGCATTTCATTGAGCTAGGTGCAGCATGCCATGCTGAGATCTCTGTGCGTGTGTGCAAGTCCGCCGAGCTTAAAATGTATTAAAGCTTCTTCGATAATTCTGGTGACCTCCCACTAGCGTCGCTGCGTACGTGTAAGCGCACGCAGCGGTCCGTTAACTGGGCTAAGTATTTGGGGAAGCGTATAGATGAAACAAAGATTCTCCTCCATGCTAGCAGGCATTAATACACTAGCTATTGCGAATTACTTTATTGCAGTGGCTACCAGGAGACAAGCATAGCTAACAGGAAAATTGGAGCCAAAGCGGTAGGAAACACCACATCGTCGTAGCAGCTGCTCGTCACAGCGGCATACCCTGCATGAAAGTGCGTACAATGTAGTTCACTTCAAGAGACGCCGTCCTGGCTGCCGCCGCGCCAGCGTTCCGAATCATCACCACACTGAGGTTGCCCACGGCGAACGTTCGATGGATTCCAGAAAACGTACCATCAAAGTGGGCTTCAGTCGCTAGGTACCATGGAGCATTGTCGACGTCGCGGTCGGGATCGTACTGAAAATCAAGCATGTCCAAACACGCGTAAGGTGGGCGACAACGCGAACTTTTGCGATGCGTTCGGAGTTGGCGCATGCAAAGTACACGGATCCGACAGTGATCAGAAAGGTTTGATTAAGCAAACAGAGGGATCTTGTGCAGTAAGAAAACGGGATCTCCACGCGGGGAAAGGCGTTTTGAGGGGGTTTCGAGGGGAATAGACAACCCTCGCGCGCTCCTTCCGGAACTGCACAAGGAGCCCATGAAAGAATTGACGCGGGTTGTGCTACTTAACCTCTGGATACACTCAGGCTCAGGCATGCTTTGTTCATTAGGGCTTAGATTTGCGATTAAGCACTTCACAGGTGAAACCCGCATTTACGTTTTCAAGGTTTCCTGGGATACCGAATTTTTTCGCAAATTTTCTATGTGTGAAATTTAATTTAATTTTTTTCACAAAATCAGGACCAATGGTTTTAATTTTTTCCTGCGGGTTCCCGTGCGGTACGATGTTTGATGTATTGATATCTCGACTCACCGAAAGCCCCAGACTATCTGCGAATCGGCTGCCACCCTCATAGTTATTCGCGACGTTTCGCTCGCCATAATAGAACAACACTCGCAACCCCGAACCAAGCAGGAAGCGGTACACGTCCGTGGCATTGCGCGACAAAGAGTAATAGTTGACGCATTTCGCGCTGAAAAGGCCAGTATTTTGTAAGTCAAGAGAAGTCCGCCAACCTCCATCCATCCGTCCAGTTGGCAGCAGATTCGCTTACGTGAAGCGCTTCACGCACGTCGTCCCTGTTGAGGTAGGTCTCGAGACCTCTTCCGTACTCGTAGCACGAGCGGTAGGCATAGTTTGTATCCTGAAAGACGGTGCTTAGAAAAAAGATTCCTATTTGACGTAGGTATGTCACCTTCATCACAGTATTGTTAGCCTGAATCATCCGCGAGCCGCTGAAGGGAGTGAAACCGCACTCGTAGCGTATGTCGTAAAGGTTGTACTGCCATGTGTAGAGGCCGTCCATTGCACTCATCTGCAATGCACACTTAATATATGTCAACCATTCTGTGCCGAGCAACTCGCATGTTCTTAGGGGTACAAGACGTTCAGCGATACCTTCAAGTTTTATAGCACCCATTAGCTCTTCGCATATCCGCTGTTCGATAAGGGAGCGTGCGCTATACGGTTACAGATTTTCGCCATGAACCTTCTGAATTACTCAAAAGGATGAGGAGCATAAGTAGAAGGAGACTCATGCCAAAACAGTGAAATACAAGACGAATTTGGTCTAGACACGCCTGTTGCTGCCAGCAAAAGGAACCTGTATGGTAACGCGCTCAGATGCGGATGCGATGATTTGTTGTAGCTCGCTATTGGTGGAAGCGGAAGTTTTACAAATGGGGTTATTTGGAGGACACCGCAATTATTGTGAACCACAGCATGCATCACGGCACGGCGCTATTAAATGCAGTGCTGGGCTCTGCCGTGCCGTTGAGTATACGGCATTTTGGCCCATTACTACAAGAAATACGGCATTGGGGTAAACGCGGCAGGGGGGGGGCAGATGAGGGCCGTTCGGGGGGGGGGACTCGCAGGAATCTTACCGCATTACTACAAGGGAGCGAGAAGTTGAAATAGTTGTAGAAGCATTCGTCTGCCGCGTGGTTGGGACAACAGTTCTCAACGATTCGCTGCCAGTTTCGTTCGCTCATGAGCCGCTGTGAATGTGCGTAGTGCCAGAATGACGCGGCGGTTAGGTGAGAGTCGGCGTCCGCGTCGGCCACAAGGATGCCCTACAATGTCGATTGTACAACGAGCCCTTTTAAAAGCGGGTTTGGTTTAACCTGTAGGTCTAGTGGAAAAGAGGGATTCCCGTCGATAATTCGCTTCGCGAGATGCGCCGCCGTCCGCGTGGCGTACTCTTCGCCGGTCAAAAACAGCGTCCGATTCCACAAAGCCGGGTATCGAGCGTAGAACTGCTTCAGCGCCTCGTAGTTGTCCATCGATGCCTACGACAAGGTTGAGCTAACTACGAGAGTTTCATGGAGAGTTTCCTACACAACCACTACCTCTTTCCATGACAAATGGCCAATACGCTTTTCCTGATCATTTCCCGGCACTTAAACGTTGGCATCGTAGACACCCATCTTAGCGAAGCCGGCTTCCCTGTGTTATCAGAGGGCGTGCACTTTCTTTCGTTATTTTACTCACGAACGCCTGCCTTACGAATAACCGAAGAATTAAACTAGATAAGCCCCTAATTCTACGCGAGCGGACACACCCGACGAGCTTGCTCCCAGCTCCTCCTCCTCGTACGAGTCACGCTTTCTCGAGCGCCGAAGTGTGGTCAAGCGCTTACCGTTTCGTCGTCGTTGGTCAGGTTCCGGTCCGTAGCATACGAATAGCCGACACCCACGGGCGACTCCATGTAGATCGGACTCGCATTACTGATGCATTTCCATGTGGTATGGGCAAAGCGCTGGTGTTGATGCCTGCCACCGAGTACGGTATGGAAGTCGGCAAGTATGGCATCCGAACCAGTGCCTTCAACATTTTCCGGATCTTTTTCAGAGAGTAACTTTTTTTAGCAAGTTGCAGAAAATAGCTTCAACCTTCTCTCACTCGGCGCGGCTTCAAATTTTTTCTACAAAACGGGTGGAGACCAGATCCGAGACCCGTAGTCAAAATCCCCGAGAAGCTGTGTCGTTTTCGGGGAGGGAGGAGACGGGTATCCGCTGAGTTCAAGGAAAAAGTGGATAAACAGGGTCGAATAGCCCGTGCGAACGTAAAGGGCAAAGATCTGGCTGACTCATTGCTCTAACAATGAAATCAACGAGTTTTCCACTTACCAGTAGTGGATGAACCGCGTCGGAGACGCTTGCAGGAAGCCGGAATATTGCTTGAACTTGATCGGGTAGTCGAGTCGCGGTAGCGACACTATTTCGTCGAACGTCGCAGTAGCTGGCACTGCTAGGAGCACGAGTACGCCCAGCAGGCGCATATTTAGTACAGGATTTTTTTCAGCGAGGCGGATGGGAGACGTTGGAAAAACAGCTGTGAGTGGATAACCGTGGGGCCTTGGGTGAGGAGGCTTATTTTATAGTGGCCAGAGGTCGGCAACTAATTACTTTTTGTCGCACAAATCTTTTGTGGGATCCTAGGGCCATTTTCCCTAGGGTCGTACTGTGGCAAACATGTGCTTGAGCATTCTTCGCATTCGGTCCATTGGGCTTTGTTCCCCGCACAGTTCCCTGGGTCGCGCGTTCTAGAACGACTGGTGCCTGTTGATCTTTCCCAAGGATAACGGAGGTTCAGAGGCAGCTCAGTATTCAAGAATGGTCGTCAGACAACTAATGCTTCGTGCGTAGTAGATGACCTGTGAGCTACGATATTATACCACCGACACTGCTGGAACCGTGCCCGGGCTGGAGAGTGTGGTCTGCATATGATTTTCGGCCTGACTATATTGTGATGACGCATACAAGAAGATGCCAGCAAGCAAACACCCAGAGCCGTCTGCGCCTTTCGCCGCAAGTGTCATAAGCAGATGACGCTGGAGGCTATACTTGGCATCCATCGTCGCGAGTTTCCAGGAAAAAGCTCATTTTGTTGCCCGATAGCTCTTATTGACACGGCGTGATATCATGTGTCTACTCAGTTTGACAGTCATTGCAAGCTATGAGTGGTATTGTGACCAAAAGTTTAGGGTTTAAATTCCGCGTTGGCCAGTGTGAGCGGACGTCATGTGCAAACTGATGGGTACGGCCTTTGGGCCAAGCATATGTGCACGCCCAGAACGCCCGCTGCCCTGCGGCCCTGCTGCCTAAAATACGCGAATGCAAATTTAGGCCTAATACTAAGCCTATCCCCCATACGGTAGACTTTCACGGTAAGAAGGCACTATTGTTTTCTGTACAACGCGCTTTTTAGTCATATCGCAACGACGCTACCGTATTTCTTTGGTTATAGC
>JNEY01000817.1:22334-49501 GCA_020875895.1 Aphelenchus avenae
GGGCCCCTAAAATGGGCCAAAAGGGGGTCAAACTGGCCTCAAATCACTAAAATCACGTTAAAAATGGCATATTTAGCCTTTATTAACTATTTTACACCTATTTTATCTTGATTTTTTACTAAATTTCTAAAAATGTTCTTCCCAAAGGGTCCCCCTTACCCCATCGGCATGGGCGGCTTAGGCCCGGTAGTTTTTATCGCCTACTTATGGGTCCATTCCTTTATCGGGCCCTAGACTGGTAAGCTCGACCCTTGCCTGTTCCTGACACGCTCAGGAAACGAACCTACCATTTCGTGACAGCGATCCACCACATTGCGGGAAACGTTGTCCCCGAAGAAGACCACGTCCGTCTTCAAGATGGAGTTCGGCCCACATTTCCGACAGTATGGCACTTTGAAGGCGTGAAGCGCTTGTTCGGAGATGGGCACATCGCCGTCCGGCGCAAGCTCTCCGATTTCGGTGACCGTCCAGTCGGGGTTCAGCTCGGTGATCCACATCTGCACCTCGTCCCTACATATTGCAAATAAAAATGAGAATTAAATTAAATTTAAATGTTCTTCGAAGATCGTATTTTTTTCTTCTTCTTCGAAATCCTAACAAACCAAAATCATTTGAAAAAATTTAGTAACAAGAAAGTGGAAAAAATAGTAACTCCAGGGATCGCTTACCTGGAATACTTTTCGCCGCATTCCATGCAGACCACGGCTCGGCCGCATCCATGTAGCTCGGTGAGCTTCTGGGAACCCGCCAGCGAGTGTAGTCCGTCAACGTTCTGCGTGATCAGCCAATGGAACCTTAAGATTCGATCGAAATCATGTGTGCAGCTCGCCGTTGATACGTCAAGGGTTTTTCGTGCAATGGAATTTACCGTTCCCTAACGATACGAACAGACTCCGACAGCGGGAACGGAACTCCGTTCCGTAGGCTCTAGTATGGAACATGGAAGGACTTGTAGTACGGCGCCGCACCGTACCGTACTGGCGTGTTATGGCCTGCAGAGTAGAGATCGGCACTGACCCCCCCCCGTGCCGTACCCCGTACCCGAGGTGACCCCCCGTGCCGTACCCGAGGTTACCCCCCCCCCGTGCCGTGGTAGCCGTGGTAAAAACACGGGTACGGCTACGGCTACGGCCCGTACAACGGTACGGGTGCCGAACCTACTGGAGAGCATGCCGTGCCGTGCGGACGTACCGTTCCGAGCGCTCCCAGTCGGCCAGCTTGTAGTGCGTCTCGTTGCATGGAGCGTTACGAAAGCGCGGCCACGCGACGTAGTTCCGCGCCCAGAACCGCCGACGCCACCACTCGGAGGTCATGAACTCCTCGATGGTTATGGGGCGGTGCGGCGTTCTCGCGTACTGTCCCACACGCTCCGAGCGGTAGTCGGGAATGCCTGAAACGAGTCTCGTCAGTAATGTACTCCTTCAAAAGTTGTATAAACGCAAAGTTTCACCGCAGTCGGATGAATGAATGAAGTTACGGGACAGTGAAAACTGTGCTTAGCACGATCATGCGGTAGCGCTATGCGCATGCGAGATCGAAATGCGCATTCGGTGCGCTATGCACACGGGTCGTATTGTGTGTGAAAATTCTCATACGCCCACAGCTGGTGTCGATGCGTCTGGTACAAGAGACGTTTCACTACGGACCGCGGTTTGATGTCATGGAATCAGAGCTACGAATCCTACATGCATTCTGTAGCGCTATGGTGCGTGCAGCATGCGGCAAAGTCACAATGCCAGCGCTAGCGCTATAATACATAGGGTAGCACAGGCATGCATGCGATAGCGCTATGGCTCATGCAGCAACGCGGAAGAGCCGCAAAAATGCGCAGCCATATTATCCATTTTCGGGATCGCCCCTTAGAGAAAGTGACACCGCGTTATTCACCCAATTGAAACAAATTTCAGGTCATCTTATATGCTGCGCTTGGCCAATGGCCCTTACATGGCCTAACTTAGAATGAGGGAACTAATTTCGCATCTTTCTTTATTACCGGATTCCGTGGAGATGCCTGCGCCGGTGAGCACGAGAAGCTTGTCGACGTCCGCGAGGACCCTTTGCAGCTCTCGTATCGACTTGGACGCAAGCGGCGGGCACGCCGGGACGAATCTCGCCAACGGGTTCATTGCTCCCACTGAAGCACATGTGTCTTTCCGTATTTTTCGAGTTTCTCAGAAATACACACATTAAGTGGCGCAGTTTTTAAACTGTTTATAGTGAGACTCTCTTGCAAGGAACACTTCACTTAACGCGCAGACATTGTCGGGAACACAAGAAACACAAGGGACACATGTGTTTGGGTTAACTCATTTAAATGAGAACAACAGGCGAGCGGTAAATACACAATGGAACACATACGGAGGCATGACAGGTAGGATAAAAAGAGGAACAGTTCAAGTGGCGTGCATGACAGGACATATCGTCCTCTAAACTGATTTAGTATTTTTTTGAAAAAAGTGAGCCGCACCTACACAGAGTTTGCAATGTAGCAATGATTTTTTTGTAAAATAAAGGATAAAAAATCAAGTGAGGATGTTTTTGAACGAAGACAACGATTAATTTTATATAATTATTTCGTAAATTGTAAATCCACAAAACCACGTCCGTAGCTCTATAATGCACGCCAGGAAATTGCATACCTTGATCTACAATACAGAAACGATTAAAGAGAGAGAAGCGACAACTCGACACCAGTCATACAAACATCTTTTACAAACATACAGTGGGGGAGCGCAAGTGGGTATACGAGAACAGGGCTCAAGGGATCTTCGCGAGACCAGGAACAGTTTGGCCACTAAGTGTGTCCAGTAACAGCGTCAGAGAAGGCGCTCATCGGGGCGGATTGGCCTTCTTCGCAGTGGGCTCGTCCTCGGAGTCGGACGAATCGGACGTCGTCGGAGAGGTGCTTGAGGAACTGGTGAGGACGGGCTTGTACACCGGCTTCTGCTTCGGCGCGGCGGGCGGCGGCATCCGCGCGCTGGTCGAGGCCGTCGCCATCGCCAGGCTGCTAGACGTCGGCAGGCTACTCCTTGGCTTCTTAGACCGAGACTGAAATATATAGGATTGACGACATGCAACTAAACTGTGATCATCGAGTGGGTAAGGACAACCTTTTAAGTCAGAGAGGATAAGGAAGCCTACAAAAGCCTAACATGCATCTGAGCCTAAAAAGAATGACGATCGAGCCTAGCCCCTAAGCGAGCTCAAACCCGAGGCTTTTGGACCGCGTAAACCTGAACATTATGTAAAGTGGTTTAGACTTTTAGCCTACACCTAAATCGGCCAAAGCCAAAAAGCCCAAGCGTATGCCTGCGTATGCCTACAGCAGAGCTCATATTTACAGCGGGGTTTATGGGCAAAAAAGGTGCATGTAAAAAACGAACCTTGGCGTCGTCGTCAGAGTCGAGCGCGTCGGATGACGAACTCTCCGATAGACTCTTCGGGTCGTCGTCCAGTCGGATCATCTTGCCGACTTCGCCCGACTTATTCAGAACCGGGACGAGGCCGTGCTCGTCCGCCGACGAGCTCAGGTAAGAGGAGAATGCGAACGAGCTCGAGAGGATCGAGGAGTTGTTGAAGGGCGGACCCGCCGGCGACGCGAACGACGAAGAGCCCGGCGTGGACATCGACGTCGGCGGTCGGTTCACGCCGAACAGGGCCGGCGACGGGCTCGGCGTTGTCCGCAGCGAGGGCGCGCTCGACGCGGTCTTCCCCACGCCAAGGGGACGAGGCGTCGGCGGCTTAGGCGTTGACGGCTTCGAGCTCTCCGAGGCCTGGGACGGGTGCCTGAATGAAGAAAACGTCATTTGCAGAGTCTGAGTACATTAAGTATTGCTAAGTCTAGCTCATAAGAAGGGCATATGCCTGAATGTTGTATGCTTCCGCTTAGGTTTAGGCCAGGTGGCCCTACGGCGATCCCGTACCTACAAATGCCCAGACGCGGAACCAGGAACCCGCCTAAGCCTGGTTGAAGTCCCAGTAACTGGTAAGTGCCGGACGAGTCCGTGGAAAACCAGGATAGCTTTGGCGGGAAGTGGGGCTGTAAACCATCATCCAATCACTTATACCCGCCAGGACAAGCCAGGTGACCAACTCGTCCTTGCTTCTTCATTTCGTAAAGGGTCGCGATCGTTCGGGCCGTCAGCAATGATGAACTCCTTCTGCAGTAGTGGGCAACAGAACGAATGCCCCAACCGTTCTGCCCCAAGACAAGCCGGTCCATGATTGTCCGGTTTTTACTGACTTGTTTATGAGCCTACTACTATAGCGTATTCGGGCCTTCATACGTGTCGAAAGTGCAAGGACACGATGGAAGCCAACGGTAACGCTTTATTAACCTTAGAAAATGCTTTGGCAACGAATCAATTTCAACACAGGAATCGTCCCCAGGACGTTATCAATGCAACGACTTGCCGTGTTTCTTCTAGCCTTTTCTATAATAATTTCCTATTAATTATGGCAAATATTACTTTCAAAAGTTATTAACCTATAGGTATACTGTAGAGATTGGCACTGACCCCCGCCCCCCCCCCCCCGTTACTGTCCTAACGTAGGCATAAGGCTAAGCCCAAGCAGACCGAATGGTGAGCATGTTATGCAGACTTTGGCTTAAACGGACCTAAGCTGGGAGGTTAACGACCCCCTAGCTTAAGCCATAGCCGTGAATCAACATGAATGAATGTTTGAATGAAGACTAAGACTGTCCTATGCCTAGGCCTAAACGAATCTAACCCTGGGGATTTCAGAAAAGGTGGTAAAGTCATCTTAAGCCTGGACTGGTCTACTCAGGTCTAAGAATAGGTCGAAAAGCAAATGGAACTGGGACTAAAATTGATTAAACGCGGGCCTAAAAGCCTCAAGACATGCCTAAACGGTCCTATTGAATCGGTAATGAATCGCTATCGAAAACTTAGAAGAAGAAATACGGCGGTAAAGAACAGCACCTTGTCAAAGTGGCGTCACGCGAAGCGGGCCGAGTGGCGGTCGCCGAGGCGGACGTGGACGAGCGCCTCGAGGCGGTACTGGACGGGCGGGGCGGAGCGTGCTCCGCTCGAACCGGCGCTGTGGGCTGCTCCTCCGACTCGCGACGCTGCTGCGGCTCCTCCGTCTGCGGCGGACGCTCCGCCGCGCGAGCGGCGACCATCTCGCCGTGGATCAGGAACGGGCGGGGCGGGTACGGAGTCGCCTTCGACGGGCGGTCGTACCACGGCACGGTGAGGTCGTCGAGGTCGTGACGCGCCGCGAAGCCGGCCTCGTCGAAGGGCGGAATGACGGCGGGCCCCGACTCGAAGGCGGACGCGGCGGTGGAACTGGAGCCGCTGGCGCTCGTCTTGCGCAGCTCAGCCATTCGGCGAGTCACCTGAAATGCAATCATTACTTCAGCGATGACAAGTTTCAGTGCTTTTTAGAACATAAGTTTTTTTTAAAACTCTTTTTTAAATAANATTTCCCACTGACCAACGCATATTATCCGCATGCCTATTGTCGAAATGTTACAACCGGTCGTAGATGTATGCTCACTTCCGCTGGCCACAGACAAGTGTCCACTACCTATCTCTACTGTCTGGATGTGTTGTGTCCACTTGTGCCTGCTTGTTGTCCTGAGTTCACTGTTGGACGCTTGTCACATGCCTAAGCGTCCACTGTCTCCACATGTGCATGACTGTCCACTTGTCGTGTTTATTGCCCAGAGCTAACTGTCCAAGTTTCAAATGTCCTGTCCAAAGTTCCGTAAAAAAGTACCCACCGAAGCGGGGTGGTTCTTCGGTTTGCGGCCGCGTCGGTTGCCGGTCGCGCCGGCGGGCTTGTTGGGGCTGCCACTGCTGCCGCCGGCGCCTTGCTGCCGCTGCTTGAGGTTGTGGCCGATCGGCAGCCGGAACTTGTGCTTCAGCGGGCGGCTCTTGTCCTCGGCGTCCGAGTCCGGCGACGCGTCGCGCTGCCCGCCGCGGTCCTTGCGGCTCTTCAGGTAGCGCTTCTTCTGCGCCGCGAAGTCGCCGCGCAGCGAGAAGCCCGCGTGCGACTTTTTGCCCTCCCGCTCCTCGATGATTCGACGTGTGCGGTGCCTGAATTTGCGGCATTACCACTGCTGATTCATGTATTTTATTCTGCTTACTTCTTTCGCATCACCTCCACCGGCATCTGGCTGATGTCCGCGAGATAACGCTGCGCGCGACGCTCCATGCGCACCGCGCTGGCGTCGGTGAGCGTCGAGTGGATGGCGTCGTCCACTTGGCTGAACTCTTGCGGTCCGATCGGCGTGTGTCCGTTGAGGTGCCTGAAATTAACGGATCATAATTTTTTAGAAGATAACTAGTTTTTGGAAGACTTGGGGCAATGGGAAGTGGCGCAACGACGACACGACTGCGCATCATCATTCCAAGTGGGAATGCGGTGCATCCCGTTGGACAAAGGACCCCAAGGATGATCCTCAATTACCCTCTAGCTCTCAAAGAACCGGACTAGGGGGGACGTGGAATCGAGATTGCAGAAAGGCCAAAATTTCAGTTGGGATTGAGAACGGTCCCTGGTGCACTTAGGACAAGAGGCGATGCGCCGTATCTTGCCGTGACGGTTTGCCGCACTTACGGTACGGCACGGGGAGGTCAGTACATCACGGAGTACGCTACGGAGGGGGGGGTCAGTACGGCACAGAGTACGGTACGGAGGAGGTCAGTACGGCACGGAGGTGGTCAGTACTAGAGATTGGGAGCCGTACCGTACTGCGGCCCGTACCCGTACCCGTATAATACGGGTACGGTGTACGGTACGGGGGTTCCAGTACGGTACGGTGTACGGTACGGGTGGTCAGCCCCGATCTCTAGTCAGTACGGCACGGAGCGTTTACGGTGAGGGTGAGTACGGCACGGAATGTGGCGCGGAGGTGTCGTACCGTTTTGCCGTATTAATAGTACAGCGGTACGTCACGGAGAGGTGACGGTACGCTGCATATAACATCGTTTACCATGCCGTGCCGTACTGTATTTGGTGTCATCGGTACGGCAATTTTAACCCACAACAGTACGGGGAAGCTCCGTACGGCATGGTGTACGGTACGGCCGTCAGCATCATCTCTACTTAGGACCACGAATAAGAGTATTGCGAGGCCAGGAACATCAACAGCGGGAAAATGTCCGGTGGGTCGTGCAAGACATGGGCTCGTACACACCTCGGGAAGGTCCAGTGCACGATCTGCCGGCGCGGTCGGTTCAGCAAAGGACGGCATCGGGCCGCGCTCTCCTCCTCCTGCGGCTTCGGGAACATGAATGGCTCCGGCTTGTTGCGCTAAACCGTCAACGATAAAGTTCTCCTGGGTACACTGACCTACCCCGAGATGGTAGCGCCATTTCGCGAGCGAGTCCTCGGTCTTCTTCTGCAGCATCCGAGCGCGCAGGTCCGCCTGAAGGATCCGCTTGCGCTCCATGTAGAAGCGGAGACGCCTCGAGAGGTCGCTAAAGCGAGGAATGAAGTTTCTTTTTTGTAGAGGTTTTTGCGCTAACTGCGCGCGGGGTACGCGCGACAAAGAAATTTTTTTTGGAACAGCATCGTTTTGCATATGTCTTTGCATGTAGCAATCGCTTCTCTGCGCGTTCCTCTGGATGCATGCTTCAGGTACCGCCTTAAGAATGCATCGTCTCACATGCATGCAACGTTCGATAGCCACATGCATTCCTCGTCGCGGGAGTGATGCATGTGGCGCATGCAATGACATGGTTCAGGTCCGCAAACAGTTGGCATTCACAAGCGAGGCCCCACGCAAGTTCAAGCAGTGACTCTCTGCATTCGGAACATTATGAATGGGCATCCAGGTTGCACAAACACCGTGGAATATGCGACATGCTACCGTTATGACTCTGCCAATGCACACATTCGGACTAACGCTCACGTAAGCAGCAGCATACAGCCTGTGGTCGCCGCATGCGTTCCACGTCCATAGATACCTATGCGTGCATACCATTGTATGTTTCTGGTAGCCAAATACTCAACACATATTCATGCACATGCATGCTTCATAACATCACTCTGCCACACATCTTCATGCGGGTGCTCACATGGGCCACATGCAACATGCGGAGATGCGACATGCATGCAACTTCTCATGCACGCATCTGAAGCCAACCGAGCTTGAAGCAGCCACCTTTTGCTCACTCACACCTTGTCCAAAGGATGAATAATCTCAGTACTTACACTCCAGCGTGACGATGCTTGCCACTCGACGAGGCCGTCTCCGCCTCTGTGACGGCGTCCGCCTCCCCGTCGTCGTCCGTGCTCGCCTCCGTGATCTCGTCGTAGTCGTCGTCGCGGACCCTGCTGCGGCCGCCCTCGTCGTCCGACCCGACGACCTCACTCACCGGGATCACGCCCGGCCCCGACCTCTGGTGGGGGTGGTGATGATGGAGGTCGAGCATGCTCGGAGGAGGGTGATGGTAGTGGGAGGTCGGTGCAGGCGGTCTGGTGGAACCATCCTCGAAGATGGAGCTCATGATCTCCATGGAGAGGTGCTGCTTGAGGGACGCCTGCTTCCGCATCCGTCGCACGAACATCGACTGGATCGTCTCAGTGGACTCCTCGAGCTGAAAGCGGGATTTTACGAGGTTGATTTGAATGGTTATGGGGACGCAGACGTACCCGAACTCGGACGGTGGTTTACGCGATGGGCACCCCTTAGGCTTCACTAAGCAGGCTCAAAACTAAGCCCGTACGCTTACCGTCCTATGATTAACTTCAATAGACCTGAGATTAGGCTCACTTAGCCCTATAGGCTAGACTAACTAGGGCATTAGCTTAAGCCTTCTATGCATAGTCCAATGCTTCGCAATGAAACGACCTAGCCTTAGCTAGAATTATATTCGGCCTTAGTTCCGCCAGGGAGGAGCCTGGATTTGGCCAGAGTTGCGTCTAGCTTAGGCCTAGGCCTTGCTCGTCAACAGTTTAGTACAGACTTAGTCAAGCCAAGGCACATGCTTACTAAGGACTAGCTTTGAGCCTGAATGTTTATCTAGGCTAGATAGGCCTAATCCTAGTGCTTGTTCAGCACAGTCTTAGGCTTCCTAATAGCGGACTTAGGCTATCTTCCCTGGGAATTGCTCAGGTTGGTCAGACGCTAAGGTTTTATTCCCGTGAGAAGCTGCGGGATGAGAACAGTCCTGGATTCTTACCTGCGGAACGTTGTAGACGATGCCGCCAGTGTCTTTGGTCCGATGCATCCGGTCGATGAGAAGCTTGCGCTTCTGCACCTCCGCCGTGCGGCCCGGCTGGTAGGCTTTCCTAGAGTCGGTTTAAGGTCGAGTCTTCGCTCTTCCGGACTTACTTCACATCTGGAATTGCTCCTGTGACTCGCGCCGTGGGCGAAGTCGGCGTGGACGGCGCAAAGGCATCAGGCGAAAAAGCGCTGCTGTTCGTGACGTAGGAATGCGATGTACTCGGCCCATCGTTGGACGACGGTCCCGGAAAGAGCGAGATCTGAAATGGGACATCATTCTCTAGCAAAAGACAATCAAACTACCAGAAAATTCGGTGAGGCTAGGCGAAAAAATTTCTTGGACCAGGAGCCAGAGAATGCAGAAAACCTAAGCCAAATGTTTCTGCTCAAATCTGCTCAAGCAGCCAAGTTTTGTGCACGAACAGAGCTCGACTTTACTGCAAACTGAAATAAAGCTTACACATATTTTTATCAAGCCCCATTCAGCTATAAAGCAGGCTGGCAGAAAGCTTGAATAAGCCGTAGTTATCCCACCAAAATATTTTAAAAGCCAGCATAAACTCAACCAAATATCGCTTAGAAAAATACAGGAAAGGAAAACCATTTGAAACATTTACAAAAATGGATAGTTTCCGCAGAAAATAGAGGAACATTGCAGCGCAGACAGCAAAAAAAAATCGCAAAAGTGTGGAGAATTTATTCTCAAAACGAGCCGCGTTAGTTCACATTTTGTTCTGTAAAGTTGCTCATAATTTGAGCATTAACCCTGATCATATTTCAGCTTTTAGCGTAACTAACCTGGCTCGGATCGAGCGTAAGCTGTGCCCCGCCCGGATGATGCATTCCTCCATCGCCTGGTCCAGCGGCGGAGTGTCCGCCGGTATTCACATTGAGCTCCTTCATCGGATTCGCATTCGGAACGTGCTCGTCGACGACGTCGCTAAACGGAAAATTGCGTTGATTAGCGGTCGCTGCGCGCTTCGGTATGGACGCCAGGAAATACGGAAAAGTGTGCGTTTGGAAACACACGCGCGCGCGTCCTCGCCCAACGAACGCAATGGAATGAAATGACGAAACGCCCGGGCGCGCCTGCCGCCGCCGGGAAGTCGAGTCCTGGGAGGGGGTAGCTGGACGAAGGTCTCTCTTCACTCCACTAGTTGTTGGTGGAGGCGCTCCGTCGGGCGGCAGGAGGAGGAATGATAGTGGAGGAGCCAAGCGGCCGCCGGGACCCTTGCTGCTACGCCTGCTGCGGCGGCAGCTCGCGGCGCGGCGCTGCGACCGATGACCTCGCGAGAGAGCGGGGTCCCGGGCGGCGGGCAAGGCCAACGCCAAGCGTGTAAAGAGTCGAAGAGAGAGCGCTCGCGGGAGCTGCAGAGAGAATGCGAGAACCCTCTGAGAGTACGCGCGTGGAGAGAGACACTGCCCGGAGCAGCGGCGATGCGTCCGCCGCGTGCGTCGCTGGTCGCGTGGGTCCCAAAAAGCGCACGCGCTGAGAGAAGGGATAAGCGTATGGTCGCATGTATTCGCTTCGGTGTCAGCACGCGTTCGGAGAACGCCACAGGAGCCGTGGAACGTGCGTAGCTTGGTGAAGTAAATAACTTCGACCAGAAATCATAGCGCAGGTGAAATCCTAGCCACACGGAAATGGAAAACAGCAGTCACAGAACTGAATAGTCTACGGGAATCCGGGCTCTAGCAAGGGTCCTTTGTTGCAGAAGACATTCACTTAAAAACCGAGGAATGTTTTGGGGACTAGTATTTTTAGGGATTTTGAAGATATGCCAAAGCACCCATCGGTTGTTTCACCCCAAAATCCGACAGTTCCTGAGCATTTTGATTGGGGCTTGCATTTCTTCTGAAATTTCCTTTTTCTGACTTCAGCCATGTGTCCGACATCAAAACATTTCATGCAGAGTTACAGATAGAGATGTGCGCAGAGTGCACTGCACAATGTTCTACGTATACGGCTTCGTCGCCTAAGTGTACAAGCTTCAAATAAACGTGTCCTAGCATGCGTACTACGCATGCTTGGTGCGCGTATATAGTTGTAGTTTTCTTAAAGACGATAAATGCCTCTGCTAGGGGCCACTTGAGCGGATGTTCGACTACATTTGTCAAGTTTTCACCGACGTTGCGCTGGTATCGGCTGCGGCGGGCCGTGGTTACGGCTGATTTACGCTTGTAGGCGTGGGATTACAAGAAGTCTTTGCTCCAGGTAAAGCTACCAACCATAATTCTGGTAACTCTGACGTCTAAACAGCTACCGCATTTTCTGCAAGAAACAGAAAAGTTATGACCTTTAAAAAATGAAATTTCTCGAATTGCACAATCCAAATTCTGGCCCGGGAGGCTAATTAAAGAAATACGTTATTCGAAGCACACCTAATCCAAACATAGCCATTAAAGGCCTAAAATGCCTTGTTATCCCACTTGACGAACTTTAGTCCTTCTCATAGAGTGATATGATCAATGCTCAACTCCAGCATTTTGTTGACCAACGGTCCCATTTGCGCAATGCGAGTCGTCGACACCCTTTTTGGTGTCCGCACTCGATGACCTCCGTCAGTCAAGCGAAGCAGCGTTGGTCCGCGTTTCACGTGCGTCCGTTTGTGGGTCGCACTCGACGCGAACGAATGGCGGGGCGTCTACGCGGAGAGCTCAGCGACTGCTCATCCGCTTTGAGAGCTCACGGGACGCGCTCAAGGACAATCGATTTTCGCGGCTGAGCCGCGGAAAATTCTCGCCGAGACCGTGGTCTTTTCAGCTCCAGCGAGAAAGAAGGACGTTCCGCATAGGCTGAACTTTCTTGTTCAAGACGGAACATTTCCCGTTATATTTTGTTGGAACTGTCGTGTATTTCCCTCACCATTCACGTGTTGTACTGCAACGGATTAAGCTTATTTTTTGGTTTAGACGCTTCACCATGGCGACGGCTGCCGTCAACGGTACGGGCAATGCTCGAGGAGCCAAACGTCGCTTGACAGAAGTACGTTTCCAGTTGATCTTCGGCAATATTCATGTGAAAGTTGTGAAGCAAAAAGGGGGACAAAATGGTCAATGTCCGGCAAAATGCGTGCTTCAGAATTAGATTGGGCTAGGAAGGTAACTAGGTCAGCCTTAACACTGGCTGTAGTTACGAAAATTGCTCAAGTTTCTTCTACGAGACGAGCAGACACCGAAAATAACTTCCTTCCCACTAACTGCTTGCCACTATGGTGAAGGTAACCACTACGTTGGTCGTCACATTACCTGTTCTTATTTTTATGTCCTTGGACAGTTTTCAGCATTTTGTCTTTGCTTTTCGCGGTTGAGCCTCTCCGTTCCCTTCGTCCGGCAAATGGTCCTTGGGAAGGCACATGGGAAGATCCCTATGGAGAGAAGCAAGTCCCTCCATGTAACCCCTACTGACTGCCACAATGCTCTTGAATCTGTCCCGAAGGATGGAGACATGATCTCGTTAACCACGCTGTGCTTACTTTCGAAGTTAAACGAAGTTGTCAGTACTGTTTTACGAAAGGACGCATTCAGGCTCCGACGCCCACAAACCACGCGGATCAAGGCGCCTTCGAGGAAATCGACAAGCGCCGGCAGACGCTCTCGGAGGAGCTCTACACCACCAACCTCGAGCTGCAGATGTGTCGCGGCCTCTTCGAGGACCTTAAAGGGAAGATGTCGCGGATTGAAACGCTCCTGGAGGCGCATACCGCCCGGCAGCACAAGATCGTGGAGGAGACGAAGTCGCTGCAGGAGTTGCAGGTTCGTCCGCCTCGCCTAACGTGTGGATAATGATGCTAAGCATCTCAGCCTTAAGAATAAGGTTGCGCATTGTGGGATCCAAGAGCGAGCCGAGTGAGGGCCAAGCGTGGGCCTAGTGAGGTCCGTGCGTGCCTATAGCGAGGTCCAATACCAGCACTAGTGAGGCCACTAGCAGGCTGCGTGCGTGAGCCTAGAGCGAGCCTAGTGAGGTCTAAGGGTGGTCCTAGTGAAATCCAAGTGGACCCAGCGAAGTTCAAGCACCTGCCTAGTGGAGCCCATGCGTTACCCTAGGAGGTCTAACTTCTGGCCTACTAAGTATCGGTTTTTCTGCTAGAGATAAGAAATTATTCAAGCCACTTTACTAATACTCATTCTTGTAGGAGGACCTCGTTCATCGTAGATCCACTCGCCCGACAATCAACGGAACGGATGCCGTCAGATCGAGGCAGTCGCAGGTTCAGCCGGTCGTAAGGGCGCTCGAGCAAGAGCGCGGCAACGGCGAAATCCACGGAACCGAAATGCCTTGGAACGTCACGAAGCCGGAGGATGTCTGGAACGATGCGAACGATGGACTGGAAGTCCTAGAGCTCGAGTCGGATGACGGGTAAGCAGACACTGGAAGCTAGAAGCCGACGTACTAAGGTTCTGTAATTAATGGGGCAAAAACACCTCGTAGGTGGGCCCAGTTCCCAGACACAAGATAGGTTCCCGGTCCAAGATGAACCGCATTTCCACTTGATTATGAGGCCGACACTGGTTCCTTTTCTAGATGCCCTAAATTTCCGTCGTTTCGGAAATTTATTAATAATTTTTCCCGTATTTCTCAATATACAGTTTTTGGGTATGAAGCACAATATTTTTTGCTTTTGCTTTTTTTCATTACGTAGGGCGTCATTGTTAGGGGAAAATAGTTGACGTCTCCGGTTTCGCTTATTTGGTGCCCTTCCCAGAAAACGTTCACCGGTCCGCTTCAAAGTTTGAAGTTCAAACCTTTTTGATTTCTGTCCATGCAGAAATTAAAGACACGAAAACCTATTTTAGACCTTGCTCATCGGACGACCAGCCCGACTCGACACCGTCCGAGCACGACGCGCAGGCCAGCGACTGCAACATCTCGCCGGCGCTGATGCAGTTCCTCCAGGGCCTGGCCCAGCAGCCGTGCGGAAGCCAGGGTCCTACGGGCACGATCGCACCTCTCTGCGTCCCCGACAACGTCGAATGCCCTGGCGGGTCTGGGAACGCGCTGGCGCCAGGCGCCACATCTTCGACAAAAGCCGCCGCCGCGTCTGGAGGCGGAAGGAAGACGTGGAAAAGCCCGGGAGTTGTAACAGCGCGCCGCTCCACCGCGAAAAGCGTGGAGAAGAAGGGCGGCGGCGAAAAGACGAGCCTCCACAAGATCGACATCCAGGAACTGCGTGCCTACGCTCGCATGATCTACACCTGCTGGTAAGCATTAATTATCTCAACATGTCCTTCTGGACCCACTCGAAGGTCTGTGAGATTTACCCCTGAAAAGAGCAAGTAATGAATTCTGCTTTTGCCTCCCCCTCCATGGTCAGTTTTCTAGTGAAATCTTTCGGCTTAGTGGTTTACTATAGAGTTCGGCGCCCGTACCAAAGTACGGGCCAAACCCGTACCGCATTACACGGCACGGCACGGGAGGATCCACCACGGGTACGGGTACGGCACGGGTGGCAAAAACTAGCTGTGTCTTGCCAAGCCGTGCCAACCCAAGCCGTGTTTTCATGCCATGTTAGTGTACACGGCTCGGTATTCTTGGGCCCACCACGGCACGGCTACATGGCACGGGAGGGGGCACCACGGGTACGGGTACGGCACGGGTGCGTCTACCACGGGTACGGGTACGGCACGGGGTACTACCGATCTCTAGTTTACTACCGATGGTGTCGCCTTCGGTGTGCTGACACGGGCATCCTTGAAAACCACAAGAAAACTTCGATAAACATGCGTTTTCATGGGTTATTCGAGAAGCCCAAAGAGGGTAGCCTTGGCAAGGTTTTTTGGCGGAAAATTGTGCCCCATTTACCCCTGGCGCCCGTTGGCTGAATCCCAGAATCAACACAGCCGTGTCTTGATGGCCCATGCTCTACTCAAGCTCTGAAACCCGAGCAGGGCACTGCAACGAAGTCCAGTAACTTCTCACTGTTTTAGGAACAAAGAGTCGAAGGAGTTCAAATGCCCCATCTGCGACCTGGAGGCGACCCGCCGGTCCGCCTGGGAGGTATTCTACCACATGCTTGACCATTTGGGCGACGAGTCGTACTTCCCGTACAAGTGCCCCTTCGAGGACTGCGACTACACCAGCGTCCGCTCGAACAACACCCAGCGTCACATCGAAAAGAGACACGGAGAGCCATGGACAGAGCAAATGGTAAATTCTGAAAGTTACAAAGGTCAATGCTTCTAGAAATTGTTTCATCATCGAGCACACAGATATTTATTCTCTTACCGTGTGAGGACCTTGTGAGGTTGAAAAGTGAGCCGAGTGTTCTCCCAAGACGGGCTTGTGCAAGTCCAAGAGGGGCTTATACGGTTTTTGGTGGGTCTAGGGACTATCAGAGTTATTTATTACCATTACTACCATTTATTGAGACCCTAGATGGGTTCAGTATACGAGGACCATACCTACGGCGATCCTTGCGTAGGCATATAGAGACCTCCAAGAGGAACCCTAGTGAAGCCTACGTGTAGGACTAGTGCGCCCCAACGAAGCCTAGGTATAGGCCTATTGCGGTCCAACNCGCCGCGTCTGGAGGCGGAAGGAAGACGTGGAAAAGCCCGGGAGTTGTAACAGCGCGCCGCTCCACCGCGAAAAGCGTGGAGAAGAAGGGCGGCGGCGAAAAGACGAGCCTCCACAAGATCGACATCCAGGAACTGCGTGCCTACGCTCGCATGATCTACACCTGCTGGTAAGCATTAATTATCTCAACATGTCCTTCTGGACCCACTCGAAGGTCTGTGAGATTTACCCCTGAAAAGAGCAAGTAATGAATTCTGCTTTTGCCTCCCCCTCCATGGTCAGTTTTCTAGTGAAATCTTTCGGCTTAGTGGTTTACTATAGAGTTCGGCGCCCGTACCAAAGTACGGGCCAAACCCGTACCGCATTACACGGCACGGCACGGGAGGATCCACCACGGGTACGGGTACGGCACGGGTGGCAAAAACTAGCTGTGTCTTGCCAAGCCGTGCCAACCCAAGCCGTGTTTTCATGCCATGTTAGTGTACACGGCTCGGTATTCTTGGGCCCACCACGGCACGGCTACATGGCACGGGAGGGGGCACCACGGGTACGGGTACGGCACGGGTGCGTCTACCACGGGTACGGGTACGGCACGGGGTACTACCGATCTCTAGTTTACTACCGATGGTGTCGCCTTCGGTGTGCTGACACGGGCATCCTTGAAAACCACAAGAAAACTTCGATAAACATGCGTTTTCATGGGTTATTCGAGAAGCCCAAAGAGGGTAGCCTTGGCAAGGTTTTTTGGCGGAAAATTGTGCCCCATTTACCCCTGGCGCCCGTTGGCTGAATCCCAGAATCAACACAGCCGTGTCTTGATGGCCCATGCTCTACTCAAGCTCTGAAACCCGAGCAGGGCACTGCAACGAAGTCCAGTAACTTCTCACTGTTTTAGGAACAAAGAGTCGAAGGAGTTCAAATGCCCCATCTGCGACCTGGAGGCGACCCGCCGGTCCGCCTGGGAGGTATTCTACCACATGCTTGACCATTTGGGCGACGAGTCGTACTTCCCGTACAAGTGCCCCTTCGAGGACTGCGACTACACCAGCGTCCGCTCGAACAACACCCAGCGTCACATCGAAAAGAGACACGGAGAGCCATGGACAGAGCAAATGGTAAATTCTGAAAGTTACAAAGGTCAATGCTTCTAGAAATTGTTTCATCATCGAGCACACAGATATTTATTCTCTTACCGTGTGAGGACCTTGTGAGGTTGAAAAGTGAGCCGAGTGTTCTCCCAAGACGGGCTTGTGCAAGTCCAAGAGGGGCTTATACGGTTTTTGGTGGGTCTAGGGACTATCAGAGTTATTTATTACCATTACTACCATTTATTGAGACCCTAGATGGGTTCAGTATACGAGGACCATACCTACGGCGATCCTTGCGTAGGCATATAGAGACCTCCAAGAGGAACCCTAGTGAAGCCTACGTGTAGGACTAGTGCGCCCCAACGAAGCCTAGGTATAGGCCTATTGCGGTCCAACAGTTCCCTCTGGCCGTCCGCAAAGAGGGTGCTAGCGAGCTCCAATATAGCCTTAACCAGGCCGGAATTGCTGAGTGAGTACGGTAAGCAGTATTAACTCGAAAAAACCAGTTGGAGAGAAAATGAGAATCTAGGCAAGTCTAGGAATACTGACGTCATGGCCCAAGGACGGCCCTAATGGATCCATGGGTCGGTTTACGATGGCCAGGTCCACAAAAATGCGCCTAGCGAGGCCCAAGAGTGAGCTCGGGGGGGGGGGGTCGTGTGTCCCCTCGCGAATTCTTTCCAAATTTAAGCGAACATTTTAGAAAGAAGCAAGCGTCAACGAGGCGAACAAGTCGCTGCTCTACGAGATCTTCGACGCTGGCAAACGTGTTGGTGCCTGAGACGACGGCTACCTGCCTTACCTTCACTGCCGCACTCTCTGCCGTCTACTATCATGACATTATGTTCCACCGGCTGCTCTATTTAAATACTTGCTCTCTTTGTGATATTAGCTCGATGCAAATACATGCGAGGTCCAAGATAAAAGCTTCTCCTCAGATTATCTTGGCCACTTTAGAATAAACTAAACTTTCCAGACCTTCCTTGGAAGCATTGGATCTTAGCGTGCATGAAGAATGCATGAAGCGGAACGCAGTAAATCACCTAGCGGCTAGCGCCGCTGTGAGAATGAGATGTATCCTGGCCAAGCTTCCTCGATTAAACTACACTTGTGCGTACGTTTGGCTGGCCTGTCGCACACAGTCCTGGACTCGCTACAAGCCCTTAGCTTCAGAGAAACAAAGACGTTTGGCAAGGTTGGACACGAACCAGTTCCCTTAGTAGATCCGAACGATGCTGTTGAAATGCCCGCTGCACGCGAAAGAGAGAGATTTTTGTGCGAGAGCTGTGGAAAGTGCCGTAGGATGCGCTTAGCGGACGGCCAGGTCGGACAATCGGACTACCTAAAGTTGATTCTACTTGAACCGAGCGTACAAAACATTGAAATGTGAACCACTCAACTGACTGAAACCCGAATTCATATGCAGCCTGGTGTTCAGACAAACTTTGTGGCATGGATGGACGCGTTTTCAACCCCGAAATGTCCTAGAAGATTTCCGCGAGACCCATCACGCCACGGCTCGACAGGACGATGCCTATCTGCGGAAGGTTCTCTCTAGGAAGGCCGTACAGTTGGCCCTTTAATGAACTGCTGACTTCGTATGTGTCCTTCTAAACGCAGATCGTCATTCTAGACACCGAAATTATGCCGTATCACGAAAAATGCTGTGTAGATCGTCCATAGCGCAGCCTTTATTTGGATTTGGCACTAAGCTGACAAGGTGAGGTACGTCGTTCGGTGGGTAGCACTTTCTGCCCACAATGCCGAAAGTCTGCGTCAGTTTTGGTCCCGATCGTCAGCCGTTTTTATACCCTCTCTCGATAGACGTAATTCCGCGGGAGTCGCGCGATTTTCGCGCGACTACTCATTTTTGCTGTCCGCACTGCCGCAGACTGGGCAATTAACGGCCACATCCGACCCACCGACCACCGCCGGGTCTCACGTGAATTCGGTGTGCTCCGCCGCGGCGGTGCATCTCGTGTTGCAGCGTAGCGCCGCAAAAGGCGTCCATGTCGCCGCCGCTGCGCGTGCAGCGCTGCGCTCTTTGGCCTGGTCATTTGGGGGTTCTCCGAGCTCCATCTCTCCGTGTACTCGGCCGGATGCTCTCCACCGGCGTCGGTTTTAGTGGAGCATAATCGCCCGGGCCATGGAGGAGCAGCCGCTGACGAGGAGGAGCACTCCGCGAGGAGGAGGATGAGGAGCATGTGACCCGCCGCCGCTGCCGCACGGTCGCTGCGGTGGCCGTCTGGCCGGTCGGGCGACCCGAGTGCCCGTCTCGTCGGCCGCCGTCGCCACATGACGACGACGTCAAATAGTGCGCGCTACGTGAAATGTAGTTAGCAACGTTCGTGCCCTCACGTGATTTATCGGCTAATTTTCGCAGTCTCGCTTGTAGTATTTTATTGCTAATTTTTCAGCCTCTTTTGTTGGCAACCGAACAGCCATTTTTCGCATTTACATTTCCGAAATTTTGCGTATGCCGGCAGCGAAATTAAGCTATTAGCATTTTGAGGCGCTAGTCGGGTTCTCTTGTTTTAGAAGACAATAGGCAAAAGTCCTGTCTCCATTGCAGAAATTCTGCTAATTTTGCTCTTGCTTTGCTTCTCAAAATTTGTTCTCGCGACTTCCGCTGTGATATTTTCCGCTTCTTCGTTGTCCTCGTTTTTTTTCTCGACAGAGCTGCATACCTCTTGGTCTGGTTTTCGCGATTTCACTAGCATTATTCATCAGCACATTGCGGATTTGCTCAGTTTCGTAGTTAGCAACGTCAGTTTCGTCAGCGCCCGAGTTAGTCACCCGAGCAGAGGCCGAGTCACAGGTTTTTTGAGCCAGTAGCGGAAACGTTTCATCATCGAAGTAATTTTCCTTTTTGTGTGCACTTGGAGTTAAAGGAAACGTATCTGCCGTGAATAGTTCCGCGTAATGTTCTTTGAGGAGCCTTTGGGGTAAGGTACAGGTTGTTGTTGTTTACCTTAACACTAGTTCACGTCGTTGTTGGAGAAGGTTAGTTGTTTACGTCGGTTCTCTAAAGACGCACCCTCCCGTTTGCGATGTAGTCATCGTCCGCTAAATTGGAAGCTTTTTGCACGACATTTTGCTTATAAAACACACGTTTTTCCGGATTGCAAGTTTCATCATGAACCTCCTATTTTTTACTCGGAGAACACTTCAGGATAATCAAAACGTAACTTTAACAGAGTAGCAACCTTGACAGACACGCGATCGCTGTAAGCCCTATGTGTAATTCTACTTTCCTTTGAGGCCGATTTTTTATTCGTGTTACTCCCAGACACATTTTTGTGCGTGCACTTTCCACGGTGGTCTCGTGCCAGTTGAACCATGATTTATTTTGTGAATTCTTTTTCGCAGACGGCTTTCTTAGCCTGTGGAAGCCACCCACCGACGCCAAAAGTGCACTTTTGTCGACCGCCATTTATTTCTACGTTCTCTTGCGAGTTTTTCTCAATCATTATTTTAACCCGTCCGGGAAATGATTAATAATCAGCGTCAGAGTCCACGGTGGGTTTTGGGTCCATCACTGATCAAAAGAGCGCTGGCGGTGGGCCGTGGGGTCGTGTGTCCCATCGAGACGCACAGTCGGTCGTGTAATCGGTACGGGTGTTCGTTGTACTCTTCCGGCGTTTATCAGTACTCCCATGGGTCACGCTGGCACGTCGCGGTTTTATCGCGGCCGGAATAGCAGCGAGAAATTAAGCGGGCTCCCCGACTTGTGCAGTTTGTGTACACGTAAATGGGTTTTGGCCTAACCTGAATTGGACCACCGACATTGCCAATGGACCATGAGCATTAGCCTACCTCGGCCCTAGCCCTACAGGTCCACACAAAGCTCTTGGTGGCTTTGCTTAGATGTAGAGTCGAACTCGTCGCTCATTCTTCGCTTACCTGCGGTCTTTTAGCCGGTCGTCACTTGTTCTTGATGCATTTTGATGACGACTGCCGTAGCTGGGATTCTGCCGGGTATGCCCGATGGCGTTCATCCAGGAGTACAAAACCAAACTTACCTCAGATCCAAGGCCAAACCAAGTGCGATTTATTGTAGCCCGTATAAGCTAAGCATGCTAAGTTAGGCATAATGTGTGGGAAACTAAGTCTTTTGTAGCGTCGCCTTTGCCTAAGGCAGACACGAATAATGCTCTTCATGAGGTCTGTATTGCTCCATTGCTCCAAGCTTGACTCCGGTACCGCGCGATGCTATTGTCGTAAACGCGTTACTTTCGTGACTGAAGCGTCTGAATGCTACTAGAATGCAACTTTGGGCATTTGCAGGAAGATGGGCATAGCGTCGTCGACGACCGCGGGAGCGCAGAAGCCCACCTCTCTGCTGCCGATCGTCGGCTGCGGACGCTACGAGGTCGGATGCGCGGACATCATGATCGAGCGGGACGGCGAGGAGGGCGACACGGGCGTCTTCTTCCGCATCTTCTACCCGAGCACCCTCAAGGTGGACCCCATGGAGCCGGTATGTCTCCGAGAAATGATGGATAAAGGTAGTGAGAAGGTTTAGGCAACCAGTTCGCGATCCGTCGACTACCCGCTGTGGCGCCCCAGGAAGGAGTATCTGGACGGGTTGGCCCAGTACCGGCAGATGTCGCCACGGAAGATGCATTTCTTCTTCGATTGGGTCGTCGGCGAGCGTAGGTAAGCAGCCCTCTGGAGAGACTTAAAAGGGCATATAGTCCTCAATGCCTACGGAACGATCGGATCCGTGCAACAAGCGACATAGGCTAAGACGTGCTTTATGCCAAGAATACTCTGTTGTTAAGACCTAGGCTTGCCCTAGACTAAGAAGGGAGAAGCAGTAGTGGCTGCATTTTGGCTACTAAGTTTCCCGATAGCCAGAACCAAAACACGTAAATGTCCCGGTTAAGCATAGGACACCCAAAACGTAGGCCTATGTTCAGGCCTGCACCTAAGCCTGACAACCTCAAGCATAGGACTCAGCTAGCTTAAGCGTGTACCCCAGTTAGTCTGCGGGATACGAGTATCATTCGCTCCAAAAACTGTTCGTTTTCAGGGTCCCTGCCGGTTGGCACGAGCCGCTCTACACGACCTCACCGAAGGCCTTTCGACATTCGCAGTCCGCGGACGACCTCCACCTTGAATCCGAGCAGGCGTCGGACGACAATGGTACCACGCATAGGAACGGACACCTGCCCAGCTCGCAGTCGGAGCACCATCTTCGCTCCGAGTCCGACCCGATCTTCCCGGTGTTGCTCTTCTCGCACGGGATCAGCGGGAACCGACTGATCTATTCGACGCTATGCGCCTCGTTAGCGAGTTACGGGTTCGTCGTGGCGGCCATCGAGCACAGGTACGTGTGCTTTGTGCGGTCCATGAGTGGGCTTAGCTTGAGCAAGGTGGCCTAGCGAGATAAAAGAGGTCCAAAAGGGCTTGGTGAGATCCAAGGGCATGCCTAAGGCGGTCCAAAGAACCAGCGTAGTAAGGCTCAAGAGAGAGGTTATAAAAGGTGCGAAAGCCGCCGATCCGAGATGGACCTAGTGAGGTCCAAACTGAGCATATCGAGGTCTAAGACGGAGTGTAATGACGTCAAAGCGTGGGCCTAGTGAGGTCCAAGAGCGCTCCTACTGAGGTAAGGTGCGGGCATAGTCATCTCCAAGTAGGGCCTTGTGAGTAGCAAGAAAGGTGATCTAGTGAGGCCCCAGAATGTAATTTTTGACGAACACGGGTGGTCCTAATTTTTTTTTACCGTGGAGCGGTCTCATGTCGTTCGCATCAAACACCTTACCAACATTTCTTTCAGGGACCGGTCCTCCTCGTGGACCTATTGGCTGGAAACAGACTCGCTAAGTGGCGTCGTCACGGAGAAGCCCATCCTGATGACGACGTTCCCCGACGGCGAGACGGAGTTCAAGCAGCGCAATCATCAGGTAACGACCACAGTCATTTCGCAGTATCAACCGCCAGGTCTCCGCCTTTCTTCCAGTCCTAACTTTTCTTTCTTGAGGGGCTTACTAAAAGCCGTTTAGTTGCACAAACGGGTCGCGGAGTGCGTGCGGACGCTGCACGTTCTCGAGGAGCTCAATCTGGGCCAGTGTGCGCCGGCCGACAAGAAGCCCCGGGGAAGCAAGATCGTCTTCGGACAGAACTTTGACTGGACCCAGTTCAAGGTAGCCGTTTGCATGGTTTCGAACGAAATTACGGCGTGACATTTAGGGTCGACTGGATATCTCCAAAGCCGCGACCATCGGCCACTCCTTCGGCGGAGCGGTCGCTGTTGCGGCAGCGGCGTTCTCGACAGATTTTCAGGTATGGTTCATCTTGGACGTAGGCTCATGCTTCGACAGTTCTAGGGACTTTCCTTGGATTTTTGGACTTAACTCATGAATCTCAGTTGGAGAACACATCTTACACTCACCAGGCTTAATCTTGAGCTTCGCTAGGTCGTCTTGGATTCCACTGGGCTCAACTTGGACTTCATTAGACCTCTTTGTCCCTTGTTCCCACTAGCATCTCGGTATCCCTGTAGTCTCAGTCCTCCTAGGACTTACGTTCGAGCATAACTAGGCCATCTTGGGTGTCTCGCCACAAGCTTCGGCTTCACTAGGCCAACTCTTTAGAGCGCAATAGCCCACTATCGTACCTCACTACGTGCGTTCTCGGGTCTTACTAGAACGACTCTTGGCCTTCTTTTGCTCTGTTAGCCCTCACCATGCTCGAAATTAACCCTCTCAAGGTCATTCTTGGATCTCTTTTTTCATAGGCGCATACTCTCGCTAGATATATGCTTGGAGACCGCTAAACCCACTAGCCTTTCCCTAAAAAGTGTCGCCTTAAAGTGCCCTTTGCAGGCGAGCGTCGTGATGGACGGCTGGTTCTACCCCATCGAGCACGAGATGTACTCGCGCACCTCCCAGCCCGCACTGATGATCAACGCGCAGAACTGGCAGTGGAAGAAGAACGTGCAGCGGATGCTGAAGCTCGATAAGAGCGCATCCGAGAAGATCATGTACACCTTCAAGTACGTCCCGTTCCATTCTAGTGCCAGGACAATGTTAATCATGTGGTCCGAAAAGACGAGTCGGGCTAAGGTGTAACCCTTAAGCCGAGGCCTAACGATGTGCATGAAGCCTAAGTCCGGATACTAGTCAGACACTTGGTTATCCTGCAACTAAGTAAAGATCGGAAACCCTAGCCGGACCCTGCGGCCCCCCTCCCCTCGTACCATAGCTAAATATCGGTTCCGTACGGGTACGGATGCATTCTCCGTTTAAGATGGCGAATAAGCCTGTCAAAGGTTGAAGCTTTGTAGGCTTAACCAAACTAGTTAGCCTAAAGTTCCTAAACGCCTAGCGCGAAGAAGAACACTTAGATTTAGCAAATCCAACCTGGGGTAAAAGAACTTGAGCATGAGTATAAGTTGTTCAGAGCCTAAGTCTCGACGACCATAGACCTAGGTCTACACTATTCTGAGTACACCGCAGATTAAGCCTAAGCTGTATTGGCCTCATGTCCGACAAAACCGCAGTAACTTCGTTCGTAGGATCGATCTAACAATTTCTGCTTCAGGGACATCGTCCACCAGAGCTTCAGCGACTTCGCGTTCCTCATGCCCGGCTACGTGGGTCGTCGCTTCAACCTACAGGGCGAGCTGGACCCGCTCCACACCGCCGAGGCGTACATGGAGCTCACCGTGAACTTCCTGCGCAAGTGCTTCCACGGCGAGCCCGCGCAAGAGGTGATGCGCGAGACGGCGCAGCGCTACGCCGACTTCGTCCTCGAGGGCACGGACCTCGACGTCAGTGAGGAGAAGCCGCCGGCGACGCCCGACGCGAGCATTTGAGGAGCGAGGAGGATCTCCGCGAAAGGGTCTTCAGGGCCTACATCACCTGCCTTACTTGGACCGTCTAGTCCCTTGTTCACTCACTACTAACGCCTCCCACCGCGATGTGCCTCCGTTCTGATGTCTTCTAAGCGGTGCTTAGCCAAATCGCACTTGTGACCCCATTTGTCTTTGGTTTCCGTCTTCTCACTCGTCATGCAGTGTCCCGAATTTTTCAGGGCAAGAAAAGAGCGTTCCCTCTTTCCGGTATACTCTGGCTATCCTCGTAGTCATTCTCCGAAGAATTTTCGCTAAAACTACCCACTACCCGAGCAAGGGTCTTAGTCCGATCATTGTGTCTTCCATCATGATTCACTATGGATTTCAGTCGGGTATTCGTCGTCGATAGATACACCTACCAGGTAGATGCTGCTTAGTGCCGGCTACTTATTTACTTTCAATGTGAACGCGTTTACGTCGTCTGTAAAACGATGACTGAGAGAATAAATTTTACAATGCGGATTGGTCGACAATAACGAAGATCCACACAAATGATAACAAAGAAGTCGCTGGGGTAACTAAAGCTGAGCTAACTCAAGCTTTGATTTGTGCGCAACCCTTTCCATAAAAGTACAGAGCCGTACGACGGAACAAGATTGGGAGAACTGCGTCGTACCAAGCCCCACATGCCTGATTCATTAGCTGACACTTAGGGTCAAAGTTTAATGCAGTTTCACTGAGAATAGTAAAAGTATGCTAAGAAAGAAAGCTGGCCAAATGCAGATAATGTTACGACACTTTAAACCGTATTCCATCGTTCTAGGGGAGTACGGTACTTGGTAGGGTTTAGGACTCCGTGCCGACGCAGCCGTACCAAAGTCCGAACCCTAGAATACGGCGCTGCGTACGGGACGCTACGGCCGCGCACGTCCTTGACAGCTAACAGCTTGCTTTGTGCACGCATAGTTGCACTTTACAGTTTTACTTCTGTAACCTTGGTCTTAGAGCAGTGAAGAAAGCGCTATCAGTTAAGTCGAGTGCGACGAGGTGGCTCTTCCTGGTCCTTCGCTGAGACATCGTCAACGGGTCCATCGCAACAGATTTCACCGGCGTTGTTGCGCAAAAAGGTGGCCGTGCATCCTTCGGTACAACACGCGTTCAAGAGCGCTGAAGGATTTTATTAAGTCGCGTTAAGCGGCAAAACAATTTCGATTGCAAGGCCGTTTGAAGCTTACCTTTGGACACATCGCCTCGAGCGCAGCCATTGCAGAGCGCGTGGACCCGTTTGATGAGTCGCCACCCGCAGGTCCGCTCACGAGGCTCGTGCGACACGCACGTTGAGACCAGGATGGCGAGGATGAAGACAAGGAACACGCGCATGACCGAGCTGACGACGATGCTCTGCGGGTCGCTGACCGATAACATGCAACATTTATATGCCAAAAATGTCTGGCTGTTCACGTCTATGAGCGGCAATAAACTGTTTTTTGGGCGCGTGCAATGGCTGGTATTGGCTCACGATTGCTCAGTCACTCGGGCGGTGTTTACGTGGTTTTCCTAATGAATCGCCGATTAAGGCTTCGGCGACCAAACGTCGACGATATCAAACAGAAAGGTCAAAATCTGGCTCTCATTATCTCAACAAATTGGAGCACGCTTCGCAGGGTGCAACATCCATACAACCCTAATCGAGAGGGCCGTGTCCGTGGCAAAAAAATTTTGAGCTAACCAGCTAAGTTTGATGTCATTTGGTAGCCCTCGAAAAACTGTGGAATAAGTCCAATTTTCGCTGCTAGCCGTTGACATTTCGAATTTTTATGAATTTTTGAAATTCTAAATTTCCGTAATTTTCGCATTGTGGCCGGTTTTCGTCTGATCATATCTCCGGTCGTAGACGACCTAGAGACTTACGCTTTGTTTTGTTAGAAAGCCAAAATAAAACAGTTTAACAGGATTAGGTTTCGCTCGAATCCGCCACCGTTTCGAGTTTTTATGAATTTTTGAAATTTGGGTTTTTTTTATATTTCTAGATTTTGCTCAGAGCGACCGCTGAGCCATTAGTACTCACAACGACTTACACTGAGTCATTATTACTCGGTCGGCCTACTCAATCGCGTTCTGCTCTGAAGGAGCTATAGTGGGTCATCATGAGTCACTATTGCTAATTTTGCTCGCCCGTCAATATGTTTAAAGCCGCAACAAACTGCATGTTGTCTTGATGTTGCTTCCGTCGTGCTCGACATAAGAATGTGGGTAGGTAGTACTTTTGCGACGTTTTTATTCCGAAGAAGGAGCAAACTTCCAATTTTCGTTAACTGCTTTGCGCTTAACACATTATTGCCTCTTCATGCTTCTCGAAAAGACTGCTTTGCGCGCGTGGGTAATGAGTGATATCAAGGGGAGAAGGGTAGGGCAGACGTTGATGGTGCCTTTAGTGAATCACACCCGTTGCTAGGCAAGACTATAAGGTTATTACGGTCGCAAGGCCCACAGGTCCTACGATAAACTTAAAATTTGCATGGAGCATTGTTTAACTGGAGACACGCTTACACCTTAACATCA
>JNEY01000817.1:57179-72131 GCA_020875895.1 Aphelenchus avenae
CCCCCCTCACGGTTGACATCGCGAGAATTAGGGAATGGCGGCAGTTGGCTGTGACGCCAGCACTTTAAGTCACTGTGGTCAATGTCCAAGTCGACGGATGCACCTACGAAAGCAGCCGATTTGCACGATATAGTTTCGTCATTTTCGCGCGTCCCTTCGTACAAAACAAATTCGTAAATCTCATGACGTGAGCTTCAGCTTCGTTCTTCTCCTGAGTACATCCCAGGTGAATAAATGGCCGATTGTTGAACGAAAATGTGCACTTAGCTAGGACGGATAACAAATACAATAATAATTCTTAAGTGCTAACTGAAGCATGCGTTGCTCGACGAGAGTAATTGTCGTGTCCAAGCACTCTAGGTATAGAGAGAAGACAGATCGCGAAGGACGCGATACGTCCCTCCCATCTTTTATGTCTTCTGTGCATGCGCTGTAACGCTAACTGTGAAGCACTTGTGTTAACGTTACAGATGTACCAAAGCGGCAGGTGGAGCCAACAGAAGACGGGCAAAGTCCAAAGACGTAACGCAGTTTCAAGCAATCACGTACACCCATAGAAGGTGCGCGTTGTCGTTGGATGGCACGACTGGAGAACGACTTCACAAGAACATAAATCACTGAGCCGATTTCAAACAAACAGAAATCACTTCAAGTATTCCTAACTTAACAAAGCGGCCAAGTACAATGTCTAGCCGTGACTATTCGTTCACGGAAGAGTCTTACAAACAAGACAAACAGGCCGTCCACCTTTACGTCGCGTGTCGCTAAACTTCTTTTCGTTGTGAAATGTATTTTGTGGCGACGTCGTCGGCGCGATCATTAGCATAACCTTGCTGAAGAATTCGTAGCGCACGAGTGCGCACTTCTTACCCGGTCGGTCTCTCATGGGCAGCATGGGCCTTCCTAGTTAGGAATGGCGTGCCGTGCCGTGGGACGTACCGTGCCGTAATGACGGCTCGGTTCCACGGCACGGGAGGGGGAAGGTCACCACGGCACAGCGTAGCCATGAAAACGGCACCATGATCCGTGCCGTTTTATTGTATATGTTTATACGTGGTTTTGCCTTCACATTTTACTATTGCTTGCATTAAAACAACAATGTTTCGATGCCATGCCGTGGGACGGTAAGACCCATGTCAGGTCCGCTCCAGCTCTATTACCAATACGCTAAAAATAGTGTTTAAATGTTTGTTTGTTCGGTTCAGTTTTAGCCCTGCCGTTGACGGTTTCGTGTCGGCTATGGCGCCTAACGGATCCTAGCAGCGGGCCATAGCCACTAGCCGCCCAGACCCTCGCACATGTTGGGTCCCTGATGAGAGGTCGACACTCCCTCCTGTAATGATCACGCAATTCGGCCCCTTGAGACGCAGCTTTCAACGAAGCCGGATGAATGGGATGCGAAGCCGCCCAGTCCACCCACTTTGAAGCTGCCCCTAAAACTCGACCGAAAAATACGCCCTAGCTAAGCTCTCCGCGATTGAGCGCGAGTTGCGACTTCGGTTAAGGAACTATGTATGCCCATTGCACAAGTCTGACACAGGCCAAATACGCGGAAGCACCCCTACAAAACATTACAAAGAGCGCTTGTGTAATGCCACACCACGTGCCGCTCATCGTGTTAAGTTTTGAAGCTTGTCCTTTAACGACTTCGAAAGGCAACGAGGCGACTTAATTAGTGTTCTTCACTGCTGAAGAACCTGTTGTAGCCGCGAATGTCCTCACTTTCGTCGTTTCTTTCGCAGTCCTAGTCCGTTAGTACGGCTTCCCGCTTGAAGAAGCACGCTCAAAAGAAGTCGGGGCTAGGCTTGGCGGTTAGGCCTAACGTTTACCTAGCCTACACCGTTTAGGCGTAAGGCATTTGACGACGTTCAGGGGTTAGGTTGGTAAGCCCACAATTGCTCTGGTGTCATCTGCAGTGGGCTCGTTTTGGTTAAAACCACTCTAAAATCGCGTCTCGAGCCCACTGAATGGCCAAATTTTTGCCCAAAAATTTATCTGCCAAATCTGAAGCGCCCGAGTGGGACTTTGTAGTAAGGCACGGTTCAGCGGTACTGGAAAGCTCGGCATGGCACGGGCGTACTGCCTGCAAATGTAGTATTAAACCCTTCGCGTGATATGAGTACTGATATCGTGTTTTGCGTGCCAAAAACGCCTGCTTTGAACTAGCCAAACCTTTTAGACGCATAGAAACCTCCGGTTTAGACACGTACTGGCAGTGTTTACCTGTACTTTTATGTACATCCTGATTTTTAGAAGTGAATGAGTTCAATCGACACGGTTTGGCTGGCCTTCATTCCTGAAATTCCGCTCGTCGTCTTCCATTCGAGCGTTCTCCTATGCGTCTGCAAACAGATTCTAGCGAAGAACGTCGAGTTTTCTTCCGGGTTCTTCGCCATCTACGCAGTACAGAGCATCTCGGATCTATGCAATTACTTCGGGGTGAGTCCTTTTCTCGCGTTTTGTTGCAAACTCAGCTGGAATCGGCGAACCGGCGACACTGGGGCCTGGTTTCTATGTTCAACCAGTACCCAGCAGAGTCATATAAGTCCCGCTTTAAAGTGCACAAGGATTTAGAGGGGAAATTTATATTTAAATAGCTACTTGAGAGAAAACCCGGATAGGTTTGAGCCCATTTCTGCTTGTGTTTGCGTCTTGGAGTCGTTAGAGTTTCTTAGCCTTAAAGTCGTTAAATCCTTATGCAAAGGAAGTAAGCAGGGCTATGCTGTTTCGGTTTTTCTGAGCCTCGTCAAGCACAAAAGATGGTAGGTAGCCACATTTTGGAAAGTGCTCTTAAGACTAAAACGCGTCAAAGGGGCGCCCCCATTTCCCTTCTAGGTGTCCCGAGCTTCAAGTGCTTGTCTTTACTTCTTCGGGAAATTGTCCCTTTCCGCATCCACAACGTAGTTTTTGCTTGCTGGCACGTAAAGGATTCAGTGAGATCGTTTGGGTACTTTAGGCTTAAAGTACTAGCTTAGAGCCTAGTATTTAGCTTAAAATGGCATGAAAGCTTTGCGTCATTGAGGTTGATTTAGACGATGGTTTTCTTCCGTCTACCTCATCTGGGCGCACTGCCGCGTGTCGTCATGTCGTGGCCGTGCGTCAACTTCCTGATGTTCTTCCTGACATACCAGTTGTACTTCCTCTTCTCGACGCATACCGCGATCGCCTTCAATCGCTACACGGCGTTCGTGCGTCCAACGCTCCATCAGCAGGTGCGTTCATGCGGAAAACACGGCGTTATCCTTCGGCTTGCACTATGTGGCTAACGAAAGTCGTTAACCGTCGTGTGATAGCCACCTTTCGGAGTTTCAAAGCCCAAGTACATTCTGAGTATCGTGGATGCAGCGGAAGTGGGCATATGTTATAAAAATCAAACTTGCCTGTTAGTGGTAACTACAAGTGGACTGGTAAACTATATTTCTGATTATTAATATCTGACTGTTGCAAATTCCTGTCTGACCGGACGTCTGTAATTTATCGTGGAATACACGTAGACGCCCGTACCGTATTCCGTACCGGAGCGTGCGGCGTACCATATTCTACGATACGGGGTCTGATACGGCGCATATCCAGTACGGGCTTCCGTATGTACCGTACTGGCGCAGTGCGGAGTACGGTAAGGCATCATTTTCTGGCTGGAAATGCACATATGGGCCCGTAGAACGGTTGTATTATGGACCGCACCGTACTCCGTACCGTAGAGTATGGTCGCAATACGGTACGGGGGTGGTCAGTACGTTACGTAGTACGGTACGAGGGGCCGCGTCCAAGTCTATCACCGAATCACAGGAAAAAACGTACGGAACACAGCCGTACTGGGCACAGCAAACCCGGGGTGGCCTCGAGTGCTCAACAAAACTCAGTAAGCATTTCCGACAAAGGTTTCCGAAAGCAGCGTCTCCTGGGAGCCCGATGCCGCTACGACGGTTAGGTATTTTCAGATCTTCAGAAGATCCAACTTCTCGTTCTAAACTTGCGTTCAATCATGCTTCCTTAACCGTTTAGATCTGGCGCGACAGATCACTCAAGGCTATCGTAGTCATCCTAGCGATTGTGCCTTTACCTGGTGCGATACTGCGTTTCTTCTATTCGACATACCTATCCGAAGAGGAGAACGGATACCGGTTCAAGACCAACTCTAACTGGGCGAACCAGGTAGGTTGCCGTCCGCTAGGCTGCAGGATTTCGTGGGACACGCTAGGCTTTGGCTTCACGAATTTCATCTTGAGCTCTAAGTCGAGTTGTACTTTGTGACAATGCGATGGTGAAGTTTTACATTTTTTGCTCAGTTTAAGCATGAATTAAAAACTAAACTCCCAAAGATACATCTTCAACCTTTACCAGACCCATAACTTCAGCGTTCATACATACGGGCTTCAGCTCCGTCATTCATGCTGAAGTTTTTGAAACGCTAAATGAGGTAAAAGTTCGCTTTGAAGCACTCTTAAAATGGATTGAACGAATGAATGAATTTATTTCTGCTCGAAGTAGTTCCAAGAATAAACCGTCAAGCAGTTCTGTCGACAAATACATAATACCAGAGGTGGGAAACGAAGTCAAAAGTTTGGTGAGTGAGCACACACATCGTCGGAATACGTCAGTCGGAAAGACTGGCGACGAATCATGGGATGTGAGTTAAGGTCGGTTTTGTCCAGTTGTTGACGGTGGATAGAAGAATTTGGAAGCCCATCCCGTCATACAGCAAAGACCATCAACCCTACGCAGCATTGTTTAGATTGGCAACTTTCTTTCCGCGGCCTATCCACTTATCTCATGCCTCGTTACATTTTGCCTGGAGCTGCGCACTTTTTGGCAGTACCGGAACCTGAGTGCAACTTTGCGCGCAAAGCACCAGAAGGACTTCCGACTGTTGAGTGAGTTTGCGGGGTCTTCGAAAAGCACGAAGCCCCAACTGCGTGTTTCAGTTTATGCGATGATTCAGTTCGTGGGTCACCTGCTCATGACGTGGTTCTACCTCTTCAACTTTTTGTTCCAAGTCACGAAAAGCTCCTTCTTCACGTGGCCTCTGCCGGGGCCGTTTATCTTCTCGGCCATCATTGACCTCATCACGCTGTTCGGCCCGGTTTGCCTGTTCTCCACAAGGTATGCCTTTTCTGGGATAAGATCAAGGCGAGCAAACGTTGTTTAGCAGCCTGTTGCGGAGGAAATATACGCAATTCTACGGCTTCAAACGCGGAGGGAATCACGCTACTTCGTCGAGCTCAGTTACAAAAACGTGTGTGATCCGACGAGTAAGAGCCATGCACAAAATATGACAAATTTTGCAGTAACTGTCTGTACATATCATCGTTTGGTTTAAAGTTCAATCCATGGCATTCAGCGGTCGTTTGCAAAGAGTCATATACAGAATTTACCGCAATGTAACGGGCAAATGGGAGGGGACTCGCCAACTTGTTCGGTGGGCAAAGTAACCAGAACGATAGCTTAATGGAAGCCTGAAAGAAAACGACCATTCGTCGACAAGCAGGGTTTGTTGTGCTACTTACGGGAAAGGCTCAGAGTTGCCTGGCTTCCAAATCGACTTGATGTCATCCTACTACTGCGAAAAACTACTCGTCCGTTCTTTTCCAGCGGTCTTTGGCGATGGTTTACCAAAAGTTCTTCCGCCAATAAAGGCGTTGAACGCAGGCGGCTTGCCGCTTCGCTTACACCACGCTTCCAAAAAGTTTGGACAAAGCTGAGGTAGCCGTTATTGTCAGTGAATCTAGCCTGTAGTGTCTCGAGCCAGCGCCATCTTCAGGGAGAGGCAACATACCGTCTCTTCTGACGTCCCTCTGTCTGTTGCAGTGATGCTTGACTTACTCGGAGGTAGCGATCTCTGAAACTACCAAGTCGAAGTGCCGCGTCAATCGGTGATATGCTTTCCCCTTAAAGGGGCAGGCGATGATTGTCCCAAGAAAGACGGCAGAACAGTCGTCTACTACGTTAGACATCTCAATGGTGGACTGGTCCATTACCTGAAGAATTCAAAGTGGGATGTCAAATCGTTAATATGAAAATGAACATCAAACGACTTGACCTTTAAGCGATGGCCACGACACAGAGCCGCCCAAGGACGATGGGAAGAGTCGATGGCCCCACCACTCATTACAAGCCTAATAGACAGTCTGCGCTTGGGCGGTTTAGGTCAAACGGCCCAGCCCATACAGGACTAAGGCCTCTGATGCCCGCAGATACGTCTGCTCACTTCCACCATATCTCACATATATGAATGGGAAACTGAAGAACTTGCAGTCCTTGAGCAGCGGATGAATCTCACAGCGGAGTCAGCTAGTTTACGCTTTCTGCAGGGCCAGTTATCCTTAACCCAAAGCACTTCCATACTGGGCAGTTTTGGTTGGCACCATTCTATAAGAATCATCCCCATAGCTGCCATTGACGTATACTCACATTGATCTTCCGGGCCGTATCGGTCTCGTCAGGGACGACGTTTGGGATATTCGACTTACAGTGTCATTACAACCATCGTCTCATCCCTTCGGTACCTTATAATCACCTTTTTCTGAGTGGGTTAATCACGCCAAATGGGCATTGACGCGTTGCCTGCATGTCGGATTTGACACAGCTAACTGTCCTGGATTGCCGCTCGAACCCGGCAAATGCATGAAGTGCCTCAATAAGCCACAGCAAAGTTTTAATGCACTGAATTTCCGGGACGTAGTGACCTGTTTCCGAGACCAATGGTCGTGCGATACCGATTAATCTCGGTCCGAACGGTGTTCGAAGACGATCACTCAAGTGACATCGTTGACCCGCGAAGGTGTCCGTCCGCACGTTCTCGGTAATTTGCAAGGGGTCTCTTATTGTCGTTGCTAGATTTAAAGTCATCGCTGGAACCTTGTATGCCTTTTGGATATGACAGTGGAATCTACGAGGTCCGCCGTTAAAGTTTTAGTGAAGTTTACCGGCGATGCGGTATGACTATGCTTATTGTTATGGCTTATCGCAAACTGCATAATTGCCAAGAACTGTGACCGGTTGAAAGCGGCGCGTTGGTAGGCTTCCTCATCGAGAATGCACTTGTACCTTCTGTACCAACGGTTGGCTTCATCCCTAAACAACCCGAATATTGCTTGTTCTCACGGCCTTGTCAACGTAGAAGCGACGCTCTTGGACGCGCAGATCCGTACCATTTTTTACGATCCATGAGGCGGTACGGACGAGGTAGACAGTACGCAGTAAGTATGGAACAGGGTCTCTTGTATACCATTCTATGCAGCCTATCAATCTCCAAAAACAGATCTTGTTCGCTGAGCCGAGCTTGTTGACTGCCAGGCACATGCCGTTTCCAATGCACACAAAACGGCACCCAAAACAGGGCATTTTATGGGCCGGCCCTTTTTTCGCTGCGTTTTAACGGCAAAAAATAACGCACGAAAAAAACGAGACTTAACGTGGCATTAAGCTCTTGCTATGTTATGCTAATTACAGGCATAGGTAGTCTATTGAAGCACCGCGAATTGCGCATGCAACCATCCCTCGTCTTCTATTCGTAATAGTATAATCTATAAGCGCCTGCCGTGCCCGGACCAATTGGACGTTCGGAACAACGCACATCAGAAGCGTACTGACCGCGACAGTTTTTTTGTCAAAAGGGTTTTCAGAATCGTCCTCGGAACGTCCCAAGGGAGAGACGCAGTCGCCCAGTCGGCCTGGCCCCGTTCTAATATTTACCACAACCGTTAAGTTCACTGCAGGCACAGTTCTGCTTAAGTGGTGCAGTGTTGCGGAGTACTACCGGGCTTCGTCTGGGTCATTAGCAAACACGTTAAGAACCGTATTTGTCCATCGTGGGGCTCATTTAGCGACGGAGTGTCGAATTTCAAAATCCGCCTTCGGCAAACGGCTCGCAAGACGCCGTGGCGTGCGAGGAAATGAAGCTAATTGCATTAGGTATTGGCCGCAATCGAGGAATCGCCGTCACTTTATTTACGCTACTTGTCGCCATTCTAAGTCTCTTGGTCTGGTCTCTGCAATTTGATGCCAGGTGTACTACAGCTGCTTGATCACCGCTGAATATGCTCATCCGCAGCTACTATAAGTTCACGATCACTTGCAATAGCTATTAGCGTCACTGTAAAGACCTTTTCATGAACTAACGCAGTAGTTCTCCGATTGCAGAAGCCCGCATCCGATGCATTTTCGACGCTCATTGTACCGCTACTTGTTCCTCGACTAGCATCTTTGTGGGAAGAAGCATATAACGCAGACTGAATTCCTCTACAAGCTGGAAACACCCCAATGAAACCCAATTTTCGGAAACCGAACTTTTCAAAAACCGACGCGCGAATTCAGATATAGTGGACTTTCATTCAAGGTAAAAAGTGAATTCCTTGCGTGCGGCGGCGAAATGGCCAAACTGAAGTTGCCACATTAGAGCAACCCATGCGTCGCTACTCAGCGGTTAGGGCCGGCCGGGATGTTTCCGATAAACGGACTGAGACCTATCCGTGGGGTTACTGAGACCGGGACCCGCGAAGAATTTCAAGTTGGGCAGCCCCTGCCATTGCACATTTTTGATGGAAAGGCCATTCTGCCGAAACGTTTGGCTGAAATTTTACGAGTTTAGTCAAGGCGCCGTCTAGAGGGCACGTCAAATTACCGCTTTGGGCGTGATCTTTTTGCTGACCGGGACCTAGACCGCCGGGATAGCCCAATCCATGCGCGATACTATCTCTCTTGACAGTTTGCGAGCTCATCGTCTAGTTATGGAGCCCACTGTTTGTGTTTTGAACGTTTGCCATGGATAAACACGAGGATCACCGTACGCTTTCACCGAATACGGAATAACATTTACGGATCAATGCGGCTTAAGCCGAGTCCCTTGAGTATATGAATATCCTGAAGATAGCATGAGTATTTCTGGCACCTAGATCAGACTTCATCGCCCAACAACAACATGTTCCGACTGAACGTACGCCCCCGGCTTCTTCCACTTGGCATTCTTTTTGACGTCCCCAATCTGACGTTCCGGAAGCCCTCTACATCCGTTCGCGTAAACAGATCGCTGGAATCAGCTCAAATCCTACAAGTATGCTCGTACGACATTTAAAGCCGTAGTCTCGCTCATTGGCCTCATTATCCTTGCCTTCCAGCGGTAGAAAACGCAACCAGTTATCGATGAATGGGAGTCATCTTTGCGTGAAGAACATTCTTTTAAGTATAAGTATTCGGTATCACCTCCCCATCCAAACCTGAATCGCCTCCTGCCTACCCTTCCACGTAATTGTCCCCACCAAACATGGCTTGTTTTTCGGTGCCTTTTCGACAAGATAAAGAATTAATTTAAGCATAAACATTGTTTTCTGACGGTTGACGTTTTCGTTGTAAGAAAGAGGTGATGATTCGAAGGGGGTCAGTCGGGGAGGGCAGTGTAAGTTTTCTGTGTGGCTGAGGATGTTGCACCTATGCTTCGCCTTTTCGCTGTCACATGTTTTGAGTGGGTGACTAATCTCCCTGAGGGTTCATGGTCCACCGGGGTCGACGGTCTACGTCGCTTCCTGGCGATAACATCCCCCAGGAGGATTCACCTGGCCGCAACAATTTCCTTTCTATTGCGGCCTTTATGCAGTTGCATGGAAATTAGTCAATTATTCGCGTGCGTCGCTGCAGCAGCGGCTAATCCCATCCGGATGGCTCATCACCGTCAGGTAAACCTTAATCAAATCTTCGTCCGCGAGTAGGTGCGAGAGCGGCGGGTACTAAGGCAGTAGGGTCAACGGATTCTAGAACGCGAATGCTGCCCACATTGGGCGTGGCGCTAAAGGCTTCTAAATAAAGATCGGCAAACCCCAGCCGTACCGTACTGCCGTACCGTACTGACCCACCCGTACTGTACTGCCGTACCGTACTGACCCACCCGTACCGTACAGCCGTACCGATAGTACGGCAGTACGGTACGGGCCGTAATATGGCACGGTACGGCTCCAGTACGACCCGGACTCGTTACAAAATGGCAGGAAGCACAAGCCGTACCGTACTGCCGTACTGGGTCCCGACCCGTGCCGTATAGACGTACCGATAGTACGGCAGTACGGTACGGTACGGGCCGTAATACGCACGGGTGCCGATCTTTCTTCTAATTACCGGTCGATCCCATAAACCGTCCTCTTACCATTGTACGTCTGGGTGGAGGAGACACTCAGAACAGCTCAGCGGGAAGGTTCAAAGCCCAGGACTTTGTTGCCTGACGATCAAAATTCGATTTTGGCAAGCAACAACGATCAGTGTGATGACCATTACAATTCAAATCGTGCCCGACTTGTGTCTGCTTACGTCATCCCGCTTTTTATGTGCTCGCCAGACCTGAGCCTTAGCGAAAGGTTGGATGATATCCGCTTTCGCAACCGGAATTACGTAGTTGGTCACTTAGAGATCGCCCGTTACTATAAGTACACAGCTCGATGTTTATCATTGCGCGGTATTAGCGACCAACTTCGCCGGGATCTCGAACTCAGGCGTATTTGTTTCGGAGTTCAGAAAGCAGGTAAAGATTGCAGTTCTTCATATTTTTACCATTGTTTGGCGCAAGCCGACGGATTTTTTTAAATACGAGCTGCTAAGTGTAAACTGCAAACTAGTCTTCGGGATTCGGGACGCGAGCCGAGCTGACATCCTCCGAGCCGAGCCACTGACCGAGCTACGTTGAGAATTCGCTGTATTTGACACTCGAGACGAGCTCCGGGCTGGGGCAGTCATTCGGAGCCGAGCTCCCAGCCGGGCATCTCGGCTCGGAGCTCGGCTCGGGGCTCGGCTTGGGTCCCGAAGTCTACTGCAAACTTCATATTCCAATTTACGCGCGGTTTCTTTCTTAGCTCCGAATTCAGAAAACATAGAATATTTTTTTCGAAAATTCTGCTTGTCGGTATGCCGCTTCAGGCGGCAGCTTGTTTACAGCAATTAACGTTTTACGGAATCTGCGATCCGATGAACCTCAACTGCGGCGGGACGAAAAATAGGCCGTTTTTCGTGCCGTTCTCCACTGAAAAAAAAACTCGGAACAAAGCCGTTTTTTGAGCTTTGCAGAGCTCCTCCCGAGCTGGTCCAATAGGATCCAACGGCAGGGAACGGGACACAGTTCGGCTCGGTGCGGGAAGTGTACCATACGTCCCAACTTGCTTGGACTTTCATGACGTACCATGAAAGTTTCATGACGGCTTTCGTAGGTACCAGATGATTAACGCCTAACGCTTCCAAATCGCAGCGCTTGCAACAACTGATGGACACGTCATTCCCTTGATCCCTGCGTCACTGTCGGGCCGATTTAATAGATGACCTAACTGTTGCAACGATTCCGTTTGCAAAGTTGCAACGTTTCGGAAAAAAACGCCCATTTCAAGCCCCAGTCTAGCGGCGTTCCATTCCTGTCCACAACTGCGTCGGCACCATTGAGGCGGTCACCTGTGATTAGCCGACCGAATGTTCGCCGCCTCGTCGATTTACGCTCTTGCAAGCGTCACGACAGTGGCTTATAAGTTCATTCGTTCCATGCCGCATACCTACGTTCATTTAGCATTGGCAAAAAAACCATAGCATACCCAAAGTAAGATGATCCTCGCGCTGCTTTAATGTGACGCCACTCGCCGAAAGAGATTCCCCTTGCGGTTTTCGAAGAGGTTCAAAAGATGCACATGTTTTTGGCGCGCGGAATGATGTGATTCCTCGCTAAGGCAAACGCTTTGCACAGCCTTCACTGAACGTTCTTCCGGAGAGGTTTTGTCTTCACCCCAGAGGACGTTTGAGAAGCAAAAATCTCCTGGCAATTCTTAGGTTTTCCTGTATTTCGAAGCACTTATTTAAACCGCAATTAAGGGTTCTCCATTGCTGCCTACAATGTGAAAACTGCTAAAATCACTAGGAATGTTTGAAACTTTTCTTTTGTCATTGAGCACTCCTCGCCGGGTAGATTTTGTCTGGCAACCGGCTCCTAAATAAGTTATTCTACTTAAGCTAGCGGCGCAGGGTGGGAACCAAACTTGTAGGCCCTGTTTTAATGCGTTGGCGAATTGATTTGCCCTCAGGAAACTACTTTCTGCCCAAAAAATTCTGGTCGTTATGCGAGTACTCTCAGCTACCTCCATTTGTTTTCTCACAGGCCCGGTGTAGGCAACCCCAGCAAGGCCTGACTCACATCCCATGCCTTCCTGTATAGGCAATTCTTTGAGGAATTTGTATTCTCGAGCGATAAACAACGCCAAAGTTTGCTCACAAAGACGGACATTACAGAAACATAGCCCTTAGCCAATCTTTCATGATGCGTCTCGTGCAGTTGTAGACACCACCCTCGCACGCACATGTGTAATGCATCCGTACAAAAACACTTTTGTAGCTGCGAATGATATCACTCTAGATCATTCTTACAATGTAGCAAGCGGTTCTAATCATTCCACGTCCTCTTTGTTTACGACTAGCACATTAGTTCCTTGCGTGTTCACGGTAATCGCGACTGTTTCAAGTAATTCCTGCGCTAATTACTCGGCCAAGCGGTTTGTAGTTGTAGAATCATACTCGGCCGTTCTCTTACAGAAGAGCCGAACATCGGCCCACGATCTCTGACGATCTTTATGCTTATTCACTTAGCTACGCTAAACGCCGTAATTTTCTCAATTATCCCCTGCGCTAGTGCAGTTTGTTCCGCGTGTGATAGCAAATGCCGCTAGCGACGTCGGCATTCTAGCTAAGAGCCTTAATTAATTCTTCATGCGCATGTGCTTAGCGCACCGCTTGCGTAAGTGAGCGCTACGGTAGTACGCGAACTTATTTGATTAAGCGCCCTCCCAGGGTATAGGCCCGCTTCCTGCTAGCCGAAGGTCCGTCCAGACGTCCGAACTATCCATTAAGGTAGCTGCACTAAAGGGAGCCGTGTACTTCTGTACACGAAGCTGCAGTTCTGGGTCACTCTGTACAGCCTTACGCGTACTTGCAACCCTAAGGTTTTGCAGGCTGCAGCAATAAGTTGAAATGTAGAAGCTCTGGATTGTTTTATGTGCTTCAACCGCGTTCAGATTTGTTGCCTGTTTTCTTCCCATATCAGTTGTTACGGTACTTCACTTTCATAGCATGGCCTTAGCTAGAGCACCAAGCTTCACATGGGCTTGTATCCATTATACAGTACTGCCCTTTGTTTCACTAATGCGCTTTTATTGTCGCCTTAGCGTATCTTAGTGACGTCCACCTGCTCACTTCGTCGTTCCCACCGGCAACGACCACCTTAGGAACGAGCCGCCCACGTGGACTGCATGAGGCAGTGACGTCCCGCGTTCAGAGAAACTTAACGTCTAATTGTGGTTGCTGCAACAGCTGGACCACTCACCATGCGCCAGAAAGTCGGTTGCCCCGCTTCCTTGAATAGCGAAGAGCTAGTTGGTTGAGCATAGAACTGTGGTATACCTTAGGTCCCTTCTTGAAGTAGAATATGTGTCCGTAGGTTCAACGAACCAAGGAACAGCCCGTTTTGCTCTAAACGGGTTTTCCTCAGGTAGCTTTGCTCTGCGAAGATTTTGAGCGACAAATGGAGTCGTCGGTATCGTGTGCCGTCGATCTTTGCGCAGATCTGTCTCAATAGCACCGTGCGCCCTCCGAAATGTTCCTTCCATTTTCCGAAATTCAGGCTGGCAGCGTCCCTACAGACATTTGTCCGGGGGACGTGTGCAGGACGAGAGGAGGGAGAAGGGAGCCCACCGGCGCATGGCAGTGTGGTAAAGATGACTCATTGGTAGCCTTTTTTGGTCTAGAAGAAGGTAAAGACTGTTTGAAACCCAATTCATTTCAAAAACAGTCTTAAACCCAAGCCTTAAAAAGTCTTGGAGGGATCCCGCGATGTGCTAGCCATGCCTCTATCCAGTCGGCCATCCCTAATGTCAAAGACCATGGTCCCTTGCCTTTCCCTGCCTGCATCTGTCTTACTGACGGTTTCCTTCGACGTTGGTTCCACGTACTGATGAGTGCTTAAACAGCTGTCTATGTCTCCCACATATTTCGTCCACAGCTTGCTCCCTTCACGTGCCCCTTAGTTCCATGAACATGTGAACTTCTGCAGCCGCATATGTTCCAATGAATCGGCTCCAAAAGGAAGCGGACTCACTTGAACTGAGTGTTGCAGATATTCGCACAGCAAGTGCGCGCGGCTAAATCCGTCCCGCAGAGCGCCATAATTAGCACAGTGTCAGCGGGGTGGATGCGTAATATCCAAGTGTAGCCGCCATCCTGTGCCGCTGGCAACCGTTAATTAAGTCGCGGGATTCGTAAAGTCTTCCCATTAGAAGTCGAGGATACTTCTCGCCCGCTTGTAGTACTACTGACCAACTTCAGTGAGAGGTCAAGTGAGCGTTTTCTTCCTCTGTACGGTCTAGCACGGGAAATACGTGATAGAAATCGGACATGTATTTTGTGTACGAGAATCTTTGACGCTTTACTACGGCGTACGATTACGAGGATTTGGCATATGACTGTGTTCGACTGATGCCAAGGTTCGTTCGCAAGCAACATAGTGACCGCGATTTGACTAGCGGGCAGTTCTCGACACTATAAATGTGCACCTTGCGTTACCATTTCGTTTTTGCTTGTAGTTCTACAGCACCTTTCGCTTCCGTTTTAGGACCGAGCGTGGTCCTCTACATCCTAAGTTGAGGCCCTTGGACCTGTTGGTTCTAAGGACGCCTGATCCTGACGATGCTTTAGGGCTATAGTCCTTCGATCGCGTCTGTATCCTTCATAAGTCTCTGAGATTGCGAACAAAACATGCCTACGCTATGTTCATGAGCCTTGGGAACATGCACCTCCTCGTGGGCGTCTCGCACAACAAGGCGTGCACGTGCCTCCTTCTTCTTCTCTGTACTTTTCCGGGTCGTTCGCTTAATCCTCGCCAAACATCCGAACGTCTTCCGGACGCTAGAATAGATACAACCGCGCAAACAACCACATGTTTCAGCC
>JNEY01000818.1:29364-42503 GCA_020875895.1 Aphelenchus avenae
GGGGGGGGGGGGGGGTGGGGGGGGGTGGCTGGGCAGTGATCACTAGAACAAGGTAAAAGATATTGATGACCCATTATTCGCTCCTTAAACGTTCCTACTGGGCAAGTACAAGGCGAACGCGACAGTGCTGCAATGAGTTCGTCCTCAGCCAGAGCGGAAAATTAACAAGATGACTGACTTTTGTCCGTGACTTCGCTAAGGCCACTTGTAAAATCATAAAAACACACGCTCTGAAGGCTAAGCGACGCTTCATTTAACCGGTAATTCGTCGGAAAAAACTGATGGTCTGTCAGGCTTGATAAGCATGATAGGCTTGTGATCCATTGTCTACCGATGATACTTGCGATGAAATCCCCAGCGTAGCGCTAAGACTGGACTCTCGATGACGTCTTTATCGCCACTCCTTGCGACGGATGGAATGGTACAAGCGTTTCGGACTTTCTTGCTCGACGTCCAACTAAAAGTTCAAAACGGTTAGCGACACCAACGCGATAAAGCTTCGCAGAACCTTGTGATTAGAAGACAAACTGGAGCCGTCAGACATATAATGTCACTGATAAAGGGTATCGAAATCGCTAGAACCCGACAAACTGATGGAACTGTGATAGCGGCGAATGGAAAGCGCCCAGATTGCAGTCATACTGAGCTAAGCGACGAATCCGAACAGAGCAAGGACTCAAAGAAACGCTGCGTAACTCTATTTCGTGGGCAGCGTACTTAGTAGTCGATAGTCTTCGTGATGCTGCTTCTGAGTTTGACTGTCAAAGAGGTGGAAAATAATGAGCGCTCGCATGTTCAAAAAAGCACCTGCGACGCACGTAAACAATGCGATCAGCGTCGATATCGCACCAGTCACCGAGAGTACAAGTCGATTAACACAGCGACCAAACCAATGCCTTTCGTTACCTAGCGGGCTACTCGCACGTATAAGATCAATAATGAAGCGTTCAAGAAAGATAGCGCAAAGAGATTTTTTTATCAGGACAGTCACGTCATGGTCGTCGGTCGTCCGCGAATCCACCAAAAACGCATAGGTACTCTAACGCTTGCCAGCCGGCAATGTCCTTGGCGGCCGCATCCGTTGAGCCTTCCCCACAAAAGATGTTAATTCGCTGTCCTGATGCGGCGTTCTTGATTTCGAGGCCGACTTGTTTCGTTCCTGAAACGCATGGACGTTTTAAGCCAAATAAACATTTGGTTATAGGCTGTATATGTAATTACCGTATTTTCTCTAATAAACCCCCCGGGGGGTTTAATTCGCGATCGATGAATTTCGGAAAATTTTAAAATTTTCCGAAATTCATCGATCGCGAATTAAACCCCCCGGGGGGTTTAATTCGCGATCGATGAATTTCGGAAAATTTTAAAATTTTCCGAAATTCATCGATCGCGAATTAAACCCCCCGGGGGGTTTAATTCGCGATCGATGAATTTCGGAAAATTTTAAAATTTTCCGAAATTCATCGATCGCGAATTAAACCCCCCGGGGGGTTTATTAGAGAAAATACGGTAGGTATAGGTAGGTCTGTGACTTGATTAGCCTACCGTCCCGATTGTCCACGGACGACATCCAAACTAACTGTGGCGACGGGTACACGACCGCAACTGACTGGTTGCCGGACTTGAGAAGCTCGTCCAGCAGCTTCACGCGACCCTCACTCTTCTTCGTACATGATGCTTAACTCGCTGAGCAGATGCTTAACTCGATCAAACGACCATCCTGAGGGAATGCCATCCGCGAGTGCACTGTCATTCTTCGCCAAACTTTGACGATCTTCTGGGCACGGGATTCGGCTGCGACGACTTTGCGCTTGCGGCAGGAGACCACGATTAGGTCGTTTGCGTTAGCGGATGCCTCTACCGCACGATCCATGCGTGCCGCAGCTACGCCTAAATAAGTTGTTCATTTAGGCAGACATGAGGTTCAGCCGGGTATTCACGTGAAAAGCGGAAATATCGCATTTTTTCAATTTTCGTGTTAAATCCCACTATGTTTGTCCACATTTAGAGTTGCATGTCCACTATACGCACAACTGTTTGCCAGGAGCAGGCGGAGGGTGTTCTTGCCTTGCGAACCAAGCTTGCATCTGAATAGGTTCCTGCCGGACAGAAAATTGTAATGGGTTCCCTAAATGAAAACTGAAAAATGAAACCAAATCACTGAATTGAAATTTTCCGAAGATCACGTTTTCTAGCGTCTCACAGCTAATCTGACAATCTGGCGGGACTGCACTGTTTGCTAAAGATATAACCTCAACAGGCGAAACCGAGCAATGTTTGCAACTTTTGCAAAAATGCATATTGAGGCACCTAGCGATAAGGCAAAAAAGCAACGGAAACTGAATTTTGCCACACAGGATGAAGGATATTATAGAATTTACGTTGCTCAAATGAGATGACATTATACTTTCGTCGCACAAACACTCGAATGCAAACCGAACTTTTCGTCTTTTGGGCAAAACGGGATACGAATAAGTAGCCCCACGACGCCTTCCTAAATGGGCGATGTGTATGCAGACGCAAACGTTCGTCGCGCCGATTGTGGACGGTCAGACGCAAGGCGAGTTCCGCGCGTTTTTTCGGGTTCTTGACCCTCGCTGTAATTTTACGTAGCGTCGAAGCATTCCAGCCTGCTGCGTTTGTTAAACGTTTTCGAGGTGGAATAAAACGAGCGTATCCGACATTCGATTCCTCAGAAACGTCACAAAAAGCTGTCTGTTGCATCACTTCTAACGTTTTAGTAGCATGCTGTTGCTAATCGTTCCAGCGGACCTTTAAATGATGCCCAACTTAAGCGGATCAAGTTGCACTAGTAACCCATCCCTACGGCTTAAAGTCCAGTAGGGTATGCACACAAGGAGACGAAGAGGGTGTCGCGCACAACAGTTCCAATACCGACCAAGTTCATACATGCTTCATTGGCCGTTGGATTCGAACCCAAATGGGTTACTGAAGCCAAAGGAGATATTCAAGACGGTGTAACACGGGTTTTGTTGGATCCTTTCCGGTCCTTCCGGCTCATCCTTTCCTGTCCAGTCCTTTCACAAAACGACAGATGAATAATGTTTGTGTAATGACAATTAACATGTCGTAAATTAGCAGTCTCGTAAGCAGAGGTCCTTCATAATACCAAGGTTTTTCAAGCCGGTCTATTCAGAAGAGTCTTCATCCTTCACTGATGAGCCACGCAGTGACCACCCAAGGATCCGAATTTAGGGGAAGGGGGGCAAGAGCTCAGGGTGGGCCAAGGTACTGACCACCCAAAAATCTCCCTTGGTCCCCCCCGCCGTTTATAAGGGTCCCGCTTTGCAAATCTAGCGACCTTCCGAATTTTAGGGGGCCATGCCCCCCCCTGCTCAAGGGTCGGACGCCGCTGGAGCCATGCAGTTTTGGACGTGTATACCCAGGTCGAGTTCTCTTTTGTTGCCCCTCGGTGAGTCGGAAAACCCTTACTCATCGAATTTTTTAAAATGATTTCGGATTTCCTGTGCGGGCATCTGAGCGACCTATCCGAGCGAGTTGCAAGTTTTCTGAGTTGCAGCCTTTGTCATCTTTGTTAACGTGTTGGTGTATTCATCGTTTTTACTTGGGCGCCGATGACGACAACCTTAGATGATGCATTTTGAAGCAGTCGCACTACTCGTTTCGACGCAACTATGTGTCTGATTTAGACCATTGCTTTGCTGCTATTACTAATCCAATGTTTAGCCAAACGTTCGAAGCGTTGACGCATTAGCCATTTTGACACATCGGTCGGTGGCGAGGCCTTAACTGATGCATTTTGACGCCAATATATTGCTCGATCTGACACAAACAATGGTAGCGCATCGCAAAAATGAGTAATGTTAACTCATTGCCGAAGATGCAAGGACGCGTCCCAAGTTTATTTCCGCAGTCCGCCGCTCATGCTTCATTCAGACGTGACTACCAACGTACCACCTTCCGAGAGCCGTGATGCTCCTTTCGTGCCATGAGCGTGGTCGTCAACGGTGCGGCTTTTAAGCCACTGCCGCCAAGGTGGCACAGGTTTTTTGCCTTTGAAGGAGCCCGGTCCTGAGCCCTGGTCAGCCAGACCGGCCTTTATGGAACCATGAACCCACAATCCTTTTACTAAGAGATTCCGGGTTATCCCTCAGTGCATGCTTTTCTCGATACTAAAGCGAAAAAAAACATTATCCCGCAAAGTAGTTTGTTCTTAAATAGCCTCCTGTGCATCAGTTTTCGGAGCTCGGAAAGAAATTAGAACTTTGCCATGCGGGAAGTCATTTCCAGCGAAGCTTAAGCGAACTGCTTCGTTTTTGTGCAACAAAATTCGTATTTTCAGAGTTCTCACGATGAGTGCCAGTCGCCCGGGTACGCCGGGTCCTGAAAGCGTTCGCCGTTGCGGCATTTGCTTCGAGGACTTCGGTGGTGCCGTGCTGCCCAAAGTGCTGCCGTGCGGACATTCGTTCTGCGAAGGGTGTATTACTCGAACATCGCTTAACCGAAAGATCATATGCCCGACATGCCGCGACGAACACGACGTGCCGGATGGCGGCTTTCCGACGAACTTCCAGTTGCAAGGTGAGTGCTGAGTACGTGAAGTGGTGACCGGTTCCCCCGTTCTGAAGGCAATAGCGCTTTAATTAGAGCGTTAGATGTAGATTGTTCGGTCTGGAATTGTTGTATTTTTGTATTTCCTCAAAGAGTGTCCACTGTACCATTTTTTCGGCTACTCTCGGGAGCAGGTCTGTTTGGAAGGTCGGCGGTTGGGAAACCTTGGAAAACTTAGGTTAAAATGGGCCCAAAGCGATCAAGAATTCGTCAAATCTTTACCCTGTCCAGTCATTCACGAGGGCTAACTCATGCTGTTGTTCCTTAATTTGTTACGTGCGGAACATATGGGTTTAGCAAAGCATTCTCAGTTTATACTCCCCTTCGCACTCGTATTAAAACTTTTCCTTTGCTGGATTTCGCTTCCTGTGGAATATTCAAATCTTTGTTCTCATAATATCAAAGGGACCCAGAAGAATTTAGAACACGGAAACTTGGCTAACGGAAGGAATAAACCTCATCTGCTATGCAATGGAGCGGATGGAGCTAATTCGTTTAGACGTTCTCGCCGCAGAGTGTGGTCAGGCGGAACCGGCAACGCCGGACCCTGATCCAACGACGTTCCAGGTCTTCGTTCGCAACATAACCGGCAACCACATCACGTTCATGGTCGAGTCCGGATGCACCGTTGAGCGGCTGAAGTTCATGGTCCGCGACCGCGTCGGCATTCATCCCTTCCAACAGCGTCTGATCTTCGGAGGTAACAAGCACGTATTTATACTTTTGCCATAACCACACGCTTAGGCCAGCAACTCCAGGATGACAAGACGCTTGCCTTCTACAACATCCGCAAGGACAACACCATTCATCTCACGCTCCGACTTCTTGGCGGCATGAACACTGAAGCCTGTGAGTTGCTGTCGTTTACTAAGCTCTCTATAAGTCCCGGACAACATCGTCGAACACTTATTTTGTGTGCCTTTTCAGACCACTGCGCCGTCGGCGGCTCGGGAACAGTAGCTTAATACGACATTCCTATTCACTTGGAAGTTTCTCACTTGCGAATTGCGGCTCATACTTTTAAGGCTTTACTTAAATACTGAAGGGTTTTTGTTCGTCAGATGGTCTAATTTGAAGGTGCAATAAAGCTTAGGTAACTTTGTACTTAAAGTATGAACTTAAAGCAGATCGTACGAGGCGTGGCTGGGAACAAGCAGTCTGACAAAACGTTGGGAACTTCAAAATGGAATGCGAAAGCAAGAAAAATAGACATTAGCGCACGAACTGAATTTTGCTGACCAAACCGTCCTCAAAAGAAGATGTTTGATGAAGTTATCAATTCGCTAGAGTCAGGTCACTCTGGGGGGTCACCTCCTTCATGATGAGTACACTGCTGGTCAAAAAAATGGGACACCAGGTGTAAAATCAAATACGCCCGAATAACTCTAACAAAATCATACAATACCGAGTTCCGTTCTTAAGGACAATTGTTCCTTGGGCTTTTAAGAAGAAAATAACGCACAAACGGGTTCTGTAGGACAAAAACCAAAATTGTTTGGAAGTCTTGAAGACAGTGTCCCAAAATTTTGGGTGGACATAAAAAATGGGACACTCCGGGAAAACGCAATAGAAGTGCACGTAGGACCCGCCTTCTTTGCTGTTTTAAAAGGGCGAAAGGTGAATAGTAGAAACGCTGCCGGGCGATTTTCCTGCTTCTTTTCTGATAGGTTTTCCAGCGCGTCAAAAAATGCCGAAAATCAGTGTAAATCAGGGGTCGTGGGAACGTCGGCCGCTGGTGAAAATTTTCGAGCCACTAACGGTACGTGCCGTTCTCTCTAATTGAAGAGGACACTTGGGGCTACCAATTTTGTCTTGGGTGCAAGTTGATACGGCTGAAGGAAAACAAAGTTCCAAGCGGTTGTTCTCAAAAATTGCGAAAAAACAGTGTTTTTCAGTGCAAATTTTGGAACGTGAGAATAAAACCACATGGAACTTTATTTCCTGCAGCGGTATCAACTTGCACCCAACATAAAATTGGTAGCCCCAAGTGTCCTCTATCACCTGCGAGAATGGCACGCATCTTTGGCGCCCTGAAAATTTTTACCAGCGACAGACGTTGACTCGACCCCGATTTACACTGATTTTTGGCACTTTTTGACGCGCTGGAAAACCTATCAGAACAGAAGCAGGAAAATCGCCCAGCAGCGTTTCTGCTACTCACCTTTAGCCCTTTTAAAACAGGAAACAAGGCGGGTCCTACTTGCACTTCCAAGGTGCTTTCCCAGAGTGTCCCATTTTTTATGACCGCACAAAATTTTGGGACACTTTTTCAAGACTTCCACAATTTTTTTGGTTCTGTTTGATGGAACCCGTTTGTGCATTATTTCCTTCTTAAAAGCCCAAGGTACAAATGTCTAGAAGAAAGACACTCGGTATTGTGCGTTTTGACAGAGTTATTCGGTCGTATTTGATTTTACAGGTGGTGTCCCATTTTTTTGACCAGCAGTGTATGTGGGAGAGGGGAAGCGGCAATTTTTCTCACTTGCCTAAGGAGATGAGAGTCAGACCTTAATAAACACCGTAGTCCCAAGACTATAAGGTACGTCCTTGAAGCGGACGGGTCGAAACTTGATCAGAAGAAGATCCTGGACTACAAACTGTCCACGGAAGTTTTGGGAAAACTGAAGACAACATAAACACTGGCTTTGGCACACGGAAACGGAAGCAAACATTGGTTATTTTGTAGCAACTTTGAAACATGTAAGGACACTGTGCAAAACTACGCATCCCTGTAGCCAGCTCTCGTCTGTGCAGTAAACTAGTTGCAGTTATGCAAGCGGATCAAAAACAGTGTTTATGCAAGCGGATCAAAAACAGTGTTCTACTGGGGGTTGTTACTCCGTATGGGGGGGGGCAAGGTTATTATGGGGGGGGACAAAAAAATAACATGGGGGCACCAAAATAACAAGAGGGGGCAAGGAAATATGGGGAGGCATGGGTCGTCCCCGCCCCATACGGAGTCAAGAATCGACGTTTTCCTTTTTATATCCTATATGATATCCTATAAGAAATTATAACTAGAAAATCATGCCCCCTTTTGTTATTTTTTGCCCCCCCCCCATAATAACCTTGACCCCCATACGGAGTAACAACCCTGCTGAGCAATAATTTTGGAAGGGTAGCTACCACAGAACAATCAGCAACCTGCTGATTGTTTACATAGCCTGACTGTCTGCCTTTTGAAATACGCATGGAGACGGTTTGCAGCGAACATTTACGTGCAAAAATGTACAAGCCTGTGCTAGTAAGAAGCTGCAAGCCTGTTTGTGTAGCTGTCCAATCCTGACGTTGTAACCGATGTTCCGTATGTATTCACTGGCCCGTAAAAGGCGTCGCGAGAGTACGATAAGCACATCGGTTGCTTCTTCCCGGGTCATCGGCCGACTTAGAATGGCTTCAAACAAGGCTCTTTTCTGTACCCTCCTCTTCGTTGCCTTTGTAGTACTCTTCTCAGTCTGCGAGGCTCAGAACGGCGTCGCCGCCAAGGTCCCTTGCGTCGGTAAGTTTTGCTTAAGCTAAGGAGTAATGGATTCAGTTAGAACGGACGTTGTATAGTACGCTATGACCCACAGTTTAAATGATCCTTCAATGCCGCTTTAGCCTCCGACCTGGGCAAGTACAAGACGAACTTCGGCTGCCCGGCCAACTACCAGTACAACGTGGTGAAACGAAAATGCTGCAACCAGTTCCTCCTCAGCCAAGGCGGAAGATAACAACGGGAACTAACAAGCTGGCTGCTAAACCGATGCACACTTTTTCCGTCACTTTGTTGTGTGCCCTTTTGAAGTTGCTTGTAGACGCATAAAGATTCTCGTCTCAGAGACTATTTGGGACCACAGAAAGACGTTGAGTCATCAGGAAGATGGTTTATAAAGGATTTGTGCGGGATTCAGTGAAGCTTATTCTTTTGTTCGATTATGCTCTTCTAAGTTTTCAGGACGCCTCAGACACCCAGATCTACATACTGCTTAACCGGTGGTTGACAAGCACAAGGAGCGGCCATTTGCTGTTAGGTGCACGTTCTTACACATCTTTCATGGATTTAATTCCGGCTGACTATAAAAGGCCATAAAATCCAGGCTGGCTCATGCGTCCTTCAAAATATACGACGGCTAACAAACGGTTTACTGTGATTAGTTGTGCAAATAAGCTTGATGCGCTATAAGAGCAACAAAGTACTCAAATACAAAATTTGCAAGCCCAAATTTACGAGATTCTGCGAGGCAGTCGTCCTCCGACTGAAGTTGTTTAGCGCAACGACGAGGCGTACTCCACCACCGGCAGCGTCGTATCCAGCGCCTTTGCTCCCGTCACCGTCGTATCAAACTGATAGTTCGAAGTACGTGCGAAAAGCTGAGCGAAGCGTTCTAAACAAAGGCACGCATGATGTAAGGATTCCGCTCTTACAAGCCTACCGAGCGGAAATCGCTGTTGTGGGTCCGAACGCAGAAGGCCCTTGATGACGCCAATGATCGCCGGATTGACCGAGAACAGCCCGGTGGAAATGTGTCCATCGACGCGAAGGATGTGCGTCGACTCTCGGATGAAATGATGCTTTCGTTCGAACTCTGGCGAGTACAGCTGACACCAGTAATTGTCCCCGCAGTCACACTAAAGTCCACGTCAAAGTTGAGCTTAGCCCGCATTTCATATTTTGTCCGGATCTCCACAACATGCGCTCTGCACTGTTTCAAATACGTGCACCTCCGTACTCTCTATCGGTTTTGTCCCCTTCCGTCAGGTGGACCCGTCAGGTGGCATTGGAAGAAGACAACGTGCTCCTACCCGCTACGCTGCTGGAAACATGCTGTTGCGCTTGTTCGGCGGAAGGACTAGAGCGAAGTAGAGCACTCAAACGCTCGACTTCGGCCTGGAGAGCCCCGATTCGTTGCTGCTGTTGGGCGCACTAAACAAAAGAACATGGGCGCTAGTGGTCAGAATACAAAGAACGCTGCCCACCTTCTCGACAAGAGCCTTTCTGGTCATACCGGTAGGAGCTTTCGAACCCTTCTTTTGCCGCAAGCGATACGCTGCCGTATGCTTTTTGCATTGCAGTAGGTAGTGGCAGCGCTGGCACTAAATGCGACAAGAATGATACGCCTAACCTCGGCCAACGAGCTTGCTTTGAAACGCTGCTAAACTTACGCGCTTTTTCACGTCATCGGTGTTGGCACATCCGGGGCAAACAGCTTCTGCTGGACGACCCGGACCTCTCGCTTCGCCCGAAGTAGTCGACGAAGATCCGGAGCGGGTTTCTGCGGAAGAGCTGGACATCGTAGAAGGAACAACGTGTGCGTGTCCGTACTTCCTTGAGGTCTAGGAAATTCTCAGTTAAAATACAACAAGTTTTGCCCGCTGCCTGCTCAAAGGAAAGCTAATCGGATGCGCTGCAAACAGAATCGATGAGCAAGTCTTAGTCAAGGAAAGCGAAAACACGCCCTAACGACTTGTTTCGCAAGACGGAATGCGATGCTCTAGAATGGTTAATGCGTACGATGAGTCAGTATTCATCAGGGAATGCGGAAACAGTGAGATCAACGCGTTTCTTAAGCGCAAGACGGAGAGCAGGCGACAACAACAAGTGACTCATCATGCTAGCACAAGGGGTCGTGTTGTGTCCGGAGCGCAGCGCTCAGTCCAAGTCTTCCGCACAGTGTTGCATAACGACGAAAGCGGACAGGACAGGGCAGGCAAACCGTTTCGAGTCAAGGACAAAAAGCGCATAACTTAGTTTCGGATGCAAAGTTTCAGAACTGGAAATGGCAAGACCAGGCCGCTCATTTCTACGCACACTTGCGGCTCACGATCATGTATCTCACTGCCTTGGCTTGCTAAAAACAAGCCTCCTCCTCTTTTGCAGCACTAAACAAGATAATGGTGGTCAGGATATTAAGCCAGGTTTTGCAAAATGTGTCATATCCGAGAAGCGTAGGCTACCAGGCCTCAAGCTAGTTGCTCAGTGAGCAGTCTCTGGAAGTACTTTCTACCGACGGCCGTCGGACCAGCGACCGATCCTCTTCTCGTGACAGTCAAGGTCGGCGAATGTGCGAAAAACTCAGTATCAAAGACCACCGAAGTATCGTCCTTAAAATGTTGAAAAAGAGCGTTAACGGTAGCGTTGTTGGGCGACGGATATGTCCGAGATTGGCATCAGATCACCACAGTCCTCTGTGGCTTACTCAAACGTGCCCGCCAAGTTGGCTCAAATCCCGGCCATTAATCGGGGTTCGCTTGTCAGAGAGATTTCTGTCGGACTGCAGACGGCCTCTCTGGCCGGTTTACGTAAATTCTCGAATTACGTAAACACTAGCCACTTCGTGCGCGCTAGCGGGGTTGGACAGGAAAGAACTTTTACGAGCGTAAATGTTACTTCCTAGTGGTTAAACTTCACCTATCTTGGTACACCTCATCTGTCGTGAATTATTAGGCTGGTTATGTAAGTGTTTCTAAAAGACTTCTTAGCACTTTAATCCCGGATGTTTAGTAGATGAGTTTCGACCGATTAACCATCCTTTGTCCGTCGTCTTAAGGGAAAGCCGACAAGATTACCCGGAGATAGGTGACTCTGAGCCGTCGCGACCCGTTTTTCCCCTCTCGGAACTCGCACCCGAGGGACGGGCTTGAGAGGGCATATAACGGGATTCCCGCTAGTGTAAGCACCTCAGTTGGACCCCGTTAGGAGACTTCTGCTGGCGCCTAAAGCTATCTGCTTCGTCTCACGGCTCTCACGCCTAATTGCTCTCTTGTTGGTCTTCTCGCGTAAAGGTAAATGGGTTTGAACTTTAACAAGAATAAAACCCTAACTTAAACATAACGTGCCTTGCAGTAGCCTGAGAGCCATAGTAGCAACTGAGGTCTCCTAATTTAAACAGCCTTAAACCGTGTTGCAATTGTAGCTTAGTTAGTCAACTGTTCAGTTGAGTCTTAAGCTACTCCTAAAAAGTTGCGACATAAACTTCTGGCGCTCCCGGGTGGACCCAGAAATAGGATCAAGACGAGTTTTTCGGAATCGTCTGATTACTGGGAAGACGAACCTCTTCCATTAGTGTCGGCAGAAGTAGACCGACAATTTTTAAATTTAGTTTTTCCTACAATGGAGCGCTATAACGAGGAAAAGCAAAGGCTCCTACAGAAGTGCGTTCCCGCCTTGAGGGAATGGACTGAGTCGCAGAAGCTTGATTTTTCTGTGGACGTTAACTTAAGGGATGATGACCTTAAAGTCGAAATTGAGACTAAATTAGCATCAATCGAGCAGTTTTCGACAGCTCTTTTGAAGTTTGCTAAAGATATTGGGGACCAGACCGAGCTGCTCAAGCATACAGCAGAGACCATTTTAGACTCTGCTGAAATGAGTCACGCCTTTAACGATTACATGACCACGGCCCAAGCTAAAGACGGCCCAGTTGAGTGCGTAACTAAAATTGACCAGGAAATCACACGGCTCGCTAACGAGAAAACCCGGATGCAAGGATACCTGGATGCAGTAAATACCCTTTTAAGTATACAGACTGGAGCAGCCACTGTATGCAATGCGCACTCGGTAAGTGCAACGGCAACGGTTAGTCGTGTCGTACTCCGTACCGTACTGACCCCCTCCGTACCGTACTGACCCCCTCCGTACCGTACTCCGTACCGTACTTACTCCCCCGTACCGAATAGTACGGTACGGAGTACGGTGCGGGCCGTAGTACCGTATGGTACGGCCGAAGTACGACCCGTACTAGTGGTTAATGTCGAGAAAACTGGGCCGTTCCGTACTCCGTACTATCAGTACGAATGCCAACCTTTAAAGGATACTGCTAGTGTTACATAGCTACTCACGAAAACGTTACCGTGGAGCGCTTGGTGCGTTAGCGTCTTGCTCACGAAAAAGACTTTCATGTCTTCAGTGTTGTATTTTCTTTCACGTGGTACATTAACGGCTGATACGCATGGGCAGACGCTAGCCAAAACTCAGCTCTACCAACCACAAAACTTCCTTCGCTACGTTAAGTCTGCTTTCAAAGTAGATCAGAATAGAGTGGCTTCTGTACAAAACAGTACCAAATATTCCCGGGACCCACGGCCGGACCACTACTGTAGGATTACGGAACTGAAAATGGCAAATGGATTGTCACAGTAGCGCGCACAATACAGTAACCACTCAATGGTAACTTACTGTAACTCGCTACAAATGCGACAAATAGTCACTTTTTCGTCACTTAATCTGTGTTTTCTTGATAACGAACAAAGATATGGGAAAATGCATCCGTACGAATATTCTACTTTCAATTCGCTATCGAACGATGTATTATTTGTCGGAATCGCGGCACTTATGAGGGTACTTTAACCTAGCCGAAAATAGCTCACTTTTCCTCAAAATGCGCAATTTCTGTATAGTTTTTGCATATAAAACAAGCCAGATGAGGTTTTTCCAAATTTCCATCCGTACGTTTGTAGCCCGTTTCGTTGCGGTCAAAATGAGCCTAAGTGCGAAAATTTTCGTTAAGATACGAGCATTTTTGACCAGGCGATGTTGACAACACTTTTCGGGCCGTAGCCGTCTC